>CM021110.1:84272110-84404703 GCA_007115665.2 Sequoiadendron giganteum | reverse complement strand
TACAAGTATTTATATTTCTACTAAATTATTGATTCTAGAAAAGAATATTAATATTATTATATTTTATTTACAATTTTATAAAATAATATGTTTTTTTACTTAAAATAATTTTATATCTATTAAAATAATTTTCCCCCAAAAAAAGCTTGTAATTTCATATTATTTTAAACATAAAATTACATGTTGTAGAAGCTAAAATGAGCTTTACAAGGGGGAAAATAGCATAAAAAATAATGAAAACATATGAAAGTGCATCCAACAACAAGTTGTAACAACCCAAAAATAACATAGACAAAAAGAGCACAACACAAAGATAGAGAGCCACCAAACAATGTGGCAAAATAAACTAGAGACAAAAAGAAGCAAGGCTAGGAATACCCATGGCTCGATGAAAACTCGTCAAGTAGGAACAAAACCCCAAATCTGGTGATGAAAACAACAACAAAAGGGTAAGTGAAACTCATGTTTGATTTGTAATAGAGACGATAATAGTAGGTAAGATAGAATCTCCCAAGTGTTCTATAAATTCCCATCTATCCACAACTAATTGAAATCCTACCTTTGAGAGAGCATATGTCTCCATATTGTACTCTTTATAAACATGGGTGAAAGAAATATTGATGAAAGTAAGATGCAACCTATCACTCCATTATTTTATAGGTGTAAGAAACAAATTTTCCACCCAATAGTTCCCATTAATCTATTTGATGATGACCCTGAAATTGATCCATTCTTCTATCCTTTATCATTTTCAATAAAAGTTTTAATGACATAATCTCCACAAAATTGTTTGTGCCACTACCCAAACTAGCACTAAAAGTTACATAATATTTTTTATTAAAATAATTATGCCTCTCGCCCTGCAAATAGCAGGATTATCTTGACATGCCCCATCAAAGTAACCCCAACAACATGATTTATCAATCAACGAGTGATTCATGAATCTTAGATTTTTAATATTTTGTGCATTCTAAAATTAGACAAAAATTGATTGAATTTGATATGTGCATTGGAAGGAATCATTTTGTTTTGAAAAATAATAACAGTCATGGCCAACCAAATACTTTGAGCAACAAGAAGAGGGATGGTCCTATAGTTGTGTAGTGACCCTTGTCAATACTAGTTTTTAAAATAGTCCAAGAGTGTATTCCCAACCCAAACATTCCTCTGACCAATCAGATCCTCCAATTCAAACCATACTTTAAGAGTATAAGGGCAATTAATTAATAGGTGATCAATAGATTCCAATTCAATCAATCACAGTGGGCAACGTCCTAGTCCTCACCAACTTTTTTCAGAACATCCCAAGTCAAAAATTTATTTTGGAGTGCAAGCCACATAATAAAAAAATTGTCTTAGGGGAGCATGTATCTTCCAAACACTTTCCACAACCAATATTCAACACATGTTCCTTTGCTGAAAATAAAAATTTGTACCCCAAACTAAAGTATATACTCCTTGAGAATATTTCTACGTAACTCACACACCAAGTTATCTTTTAATTGTTTTGATTTCCATCCATTGAAATTCCATTATCTAATTTAAACTACATAACTTACACACTGAGTTATCTTCCAATTATTTTAATTTTCCATCCATTGAATTTCACTATCTAATTTAAAAATTAGAATTTGAAGTCCATTATATAATTTAAAACTAGCACTTGCACCTAAAGGAGGTTCAAGGATTATGCTAATAGAAAACTATATGTATGTTAATATGTTAGAGAGTGTGTTTGTTCATGCAAATTCTAGTTACATGTGGTTGGATTAAATAATTAATAATAATAATACCAAATAATAAAAGGAGAAAGCTAAATCCTAGACAAAAAGCACCTATGTATATAACATGATATTGTACCCCCCATACCCCATGCCACGCGGTGGACAAAAGGCACCGATGGAAAGACTTGATGAACGATTGGCCACATGTCATCACGTGTCCTCACCGAAAAAGACATGTGGCCAGGTGGGAAAGTCAAAAAGGTAGACAAAATGCACCTAAATGTCGCCCATTTCCACATTTTCATTTTGTCGTTTGCCTGGGGGGACGCACGGGCAAGGAAATGGAGTTGCAGGCGGCAATGAAATGGAGTTGTAGGCGGTCGAACCAGTTAAAAAATATATTTTTCATGTACATAGGTGTGTTTTGTCTAATTTTTGTTGCGGCTGGAGAGATAAATGTCGCCATTTGCCACATTTGTTTTGTAGTTTGTTGGGGAGTGCGGGTGACGGAATGGAGCTCAAACAAGAGCAATGCATTCAACAAGCATGGTGCTAACAAGTATGTATATCTGCCATTGTATATGCCATTTTTCCATTATGTAGGAACTGTGAAGCACAACTGTTAAATGGGTTTTTGTGAAGCATTGATCTATGAAGCAGGGTTGTTAAATGGGTTTTCTGTGAAATGAAAATAAAATGTTTTGTTTGTGTGTAAGGTTTTCAGCATAGTTGTTTATGACTTTTTTTTTAGGGTTTTGAAATTTGACTATGAAGAATTGAACGGCTATTGGTTGGGAAGATGAGTTTTATTGATGGGAAAATAAAGGGGTTTTCATTTGGAATGCAGAGGTGTTTTGTGTGTTTTTGTGGGTTTTTGCGTTGGCGTTTAAATTTTTCCTTTTGGGTGTTTGTTGCAAAGATGGGTTTCCATTGACAGGAAGATTAGTGGAATTAAAAACGTGGGTTTTTGTGTTGTGAAGATGGGTTTTCAAAAAACATTATGTGGGTTGCAGATTTCAAAAAACATTTTGAACCAGCAGGTTTTCAAAATCATAATTTTGAATGGACAGAAAGCCCAAAATTGTACACGCAAACAAAATATTTTATTTTCCCATTGACATTCTCATTTTGAACAACTCTTTGCTACATTCAAAATGGAATTTAACTTGCTTCATCTGATTGGAACAATAAAATGCTCGCAGTATTTGCAGCGTTGGAAAACACACTGTCTCCTCTCAGTTTAAATGTAAAGGGTTGTCTCACAATGGGTTGGTTGCTTCTTAACACCTACAGATTTGTAGCATGGAATGTTACAAAATAGTATGAATTTCATCAAAACCACACCTTCCATTGTTGTGTTTAAATTTCGGATGATTGAAAAAGAGTGCACAAAATAGTTGTATTTTGGAAAACACAATATTGTATGTTTTCATGCATTTTTGTATGTACATAGGTGTATTTTTTCTAGGATTTAATTGGCTCCCATCTGATTGGAACAATAAAATGCTCACATTATTTGCAATGTTGGAAAACACACTATCTCCTCTCAGTTTAAATGTAAAGGGTTGTCTCACAATGGGTTGCTTGCCTCTTAATGCCTATGGTTTTACAACATGGAATGCTACAAAACAGTATTAATTTCATCAAAATCATACCTTCCATTATTGTGTTTAAAATTAGGATGATTGAAAAAAAGAATTTTTTCAACATAATCCATTATTTATTAGATCTATACTTACTATGAGCTAACTCCTCGACAAAAATCACCTATGTATGTAACATGATATCGTACCCCCCATACCCCATGCCATGCAGTGGAAAAAAGGAACTGATGGAAAGACTTGATGGATGGTTAGTTGTGTGTCGCCACGTGTCCTCGTCGAAAAATGACGTGTGGCCCAACGGGAAAGTCAAAAAGGTAGAAAAAATGCACTTAAATGTCACCCATTTCCACATTTTCATTTTGTCGATTGTTGGGGAGGGGCGCGTGGGTGAGGAAATGGAGTTGCAGGTGGTGACGAAATGGAGTTGCAAGCAAACAAACCTATAAAAAAATTTCTTTTTCATGTACATAGGTTTGTTTTGTCTAATTTATTCCACGTCTGGAGAGCTAAACGTCGCCATATGCCACATTTTTTTGTAGTTTGTTGGGGAGAACAAGCAATCGAATGGAGGCCAAATGAGAGCAACGCATTCAATAGAAATCCCAAAACCGTACACGTCAACAAAATCTTTTATTTTCCCATTGACATTCTCATTTTGAACAACTCTTTACTACAGTCAAAATGACATTTAACTTGCTTCATCTAATTGGAACAATAAAAATTTTACATTAGTTGCAGTGTTGGAAAACACACTATCTCCTCTCAGTTTAAATGTAAAGGGTTGTCTCACAATGGGTTGCTTTCTTCTTAAAACCTACGGTGTTACAACATGGAATGTTACTAAATAGTATGAATGTCATCAAAATCACACCTTCCATTGTTGTGTTTAATTTTTGGATGATTGAAAAAAAGAGTGCACAAAATAGTTATATTTTGGAAAAAACAATGTTGTATGTTTCCATGTATATTTTTATGTATGTTTTCATGTGTTTTGTATGTACATAGGTGTTTTTTTTCTAGGAGTTATCTGGATTCCATCTTATTGGAACAATAAAATGCTCACACTCTTTGTAGTGTTGGAAATCACATTGTCTCCTCTTAGTTTAAATGTAAAGGGTTGTCTCACAATGGGTTGCTTACTTCTTAACACCTATGGTTTTGCAACATAGATTGTTACAAATAGTATGAATTTCATCGAAATCACACCTTCCATTGTTGTGTTTAAATTTTGGATGATTGAAAAAAAGACTTTACAAAATAGTTGTATTTTGGAAAACACAATGTGGGTTTTTAGTTCTTTGAATCTCCTTGTTTAAATGTAAGGGGTTGTCTCACAGTGGGTTACTTGCTTCTTAACACATACAGTTTTATAACATGGAATGTTACAAAATAGTATGAATGTCTTGAAACATTAGGTGGGTTGCAGGTTTTGTAAAACATGATGTTTTGCAAAACCTACAATTTTACAAAGTAGTATGAATGTATTGAAAGGCTTTGTGTTATTTAGACCGTAGGAGTGTGGTGATAGGCACTATTTTCTAAACACCTAGTAAGGTATTTTTCTTAAGTGTGTAGAGGGTTGTACAACATTTTATGGGTTGGAGGTTTCATAAATCATGTTGTCACCTCACCTCCCACTGCGTTTTCCAACCTGCAATCATACTGTGCATGTATATTCAGATCATATTAAGAAACTGAAATGCAATTTTTATTCTGTGTAAGACTTGTTATAAGGTGCCTTTCATTAAATTTGTACTATCTAAATTACATTCATACCATTTTTTAAAACTCCAGGTTTCAAAATATTGGTTTACTCCTCCAACTCTTACACATGCACTCCAACCTTCAGCTTTCAATGTGCAGACATGAAATATAGAGTGTTTTCCCCCTTCTTTCCCCAAACTAAAAATGCACACATTAGTCCATCTCCAATTCTCATGCCAGAAAATCTCTAAAAATTACAACTCATACTCACATTGTTTGTATGTCTAAATTGCATTCATGCTATTTTGTAAAATTCCAGGTTGCAAATCACTGGTTTTTTTAAATTTGCAACCCATATAATGTTTTAAAATCCTTTACAAGTAGCAACCCAACTCACCTCAATTTAGTGTTTTTGTGATTTCCTTGAGAGAATTTTTTGAATTAGATAGTAATAATGTAATGAGATTGGAAAACACTGAGTTGTAAGAGATCTACAACCCACACAGTGTTGTAAAACCCTCTAGACATAATAGCCCAATTGGTAAGTTGGGAAAACTGAGCCGATGCACCTATGTACATATGGTCGGTTAGAAACCCCTCACCTCAACTCATTTGGTCATCTCCCCTACCTGCAATGCCCCCCTTGCACTCCAATGTTTTGCTTTCAACCTGCAAAATGAGAAAACCCAAAATACATAGTGTTTTTCAAGAACAGTACGTGTTACAATGTAAAACACATGTCTTAATCATATCAACACCCCTTTCTCCCATAGTGAATGGATAGATTCTCGCACAAGGAAAAAAAAAATTGACATAATTTGATGCAACAGGACACCTCCTTGCTTTCCTCGCCATGGCGTTTCCTCCCGTCTGTCAATTTCATCACTTTTATCATCCGTCTTGGCAGGCCCTACACTATGTCATCTCATCATGTTATGTATGTTTCTATGTATGTTGTTATGTATGTTTTTATGCATTTTTTTATGTACATAGGTGCATTTTGTCAGGAGATTAGTTGCATCCGTAGAGAGTTTTACTACATTGTGTGGGTTGGAGGCTTCATAAATCATGTATTCACCTCCCACAATGTTTTCCAACCTACAATCATTTAGAGTTTTAATGGCTGTTGGAAAACATTGGGTGTTTATAAAATAGTGCCTTTCATTGCATTCCTACTGCCTAATTAACAAAATATTTTCAATACATTCCTACCCGTGGTCTCAACCACGTAACTTTGAATGTCTAGAATGAAATAAATGGCAAACCACATTTTGTTTTCCAACCTGCAAATTATATTCTACATTTATTTTTAAATCATGAGGAAATTGAATTGCATTTTTTTGTGTAAGTAAGAGTTGCTATAAATTATGAAGGTGAATGGACTTTAGTACATTCTTACTGTCTACAAACTTTATGGTTTTCATTAGAAACATCTGTCTATATATAATTTCATGTTGGAAAACAATATGTGTTATGAAACCTAGAACCCAAATATTATTCTCAGCTTTGAGAGTGTCTTTCTGATTAGAGAATGCAGATGTTTTGTTTTTAATAAGTTGTTTACAAAAAAATTCTACCTTTTCACATAGTACTCTCATGTCTCCATACAACCGATTCTCTTTTCTACACTAAAATCCTATTTTTCATTCTTTTCATGTTATGTATGTTTCTATGTATAATTTTGTGTACGTTTTTATTTGTTTTTGTATGTACATAGGTGTGTTTTGTCAACAAATTAGCTATTATTTTTTGGTCAATCAAGGTGATCACCAAGGATTTTTTTGGCTTGTTAACCTTTATTCTTGCAATGATCTATATTTTTTCAATTGTCTATACAAGTAATGGTTCAGTTTACAATATCATTGAACAATGTTACGATATCAATATGTCATTTAGATGTTTATTGAGAGACACAAGATATAAATAGAAGTCTGATAGTGGTACGTGGTATCCTTCTTGTATGTCTTTTATGCCCTTATTGATTATTGCAACTTATGGAATCTTTCATATGTTAGGAGAGATGAGTTTTTTATATATCTGAATGAACGTTCAACTCTTCACAGTTCCTGTAGAATGGAAAAATTGCAGATATAATTATTGATACATATTACTAGTGTTAGCAATAGGTTAAGTTGGAAATTAAATTCTCATTGTATAGTTTAATATGTTTGTTTATTGTCTATACAAGCTGGCATTTTTCACTCACCACAACATATAATTGTATATTGGTGAAATTTAGAATAAAAATAATTCTTTGTAGCACTAAATGTCTTTAATTTTCCAATTTAATCTATCGCTAACACTTGTCTTCCTTCTAGGAGGTTGATATATTTGAGGAAACAAAATTTAAGAAAACAAGGGAAGGTGGATTGAGGACACTTTAGGATATGTGAAGCTACTGCACTAAATACAGGTGATTCTAGCTGTCATAGCTTGAATTGCAAGTGTACTGGTCAGTTAAACTTCCAAAATTTATTTTGCATTAAGAGTTATGATATTTTTATGGATGAGATGCTTACTGTGGTGAATGCAAATAACTTCTAGTTGAATTTTTTTTAAAAATGTTACATTATTGTGTGCCTATTATATCCCAAAATTCTACATGAAGGATGTTTCCTCCTTGAAGTGTGAGTATTACATGGGAAATTTTCAAAATAGTAATGAACGATGATACTACATCCTTTTAATTATCCTTTTACACAAAAACACATAAATAGCTCTTCATTTCAAATGAAAACCCTTTACACAAGGAAAACCCTTTATTTTCTCATCAATGAAAACCCATTTTCTTAATGAGCATGGCAAATATAGAAATGGAAAATTTATATACCTGCTAGCTAGCCGTCGTGCCTATCGAATACATTTAGGTAGTGTAGACCCTTTTCTCTCATTCGGCCTCAATGAAAACCCATCTTCCCAACCAATATCCATTCAATTCTTCATAGTGAAATTTGAAAACCCTCAAAGAAAAAAAACATAAACAGCTATGCACTTGAAAGGAAAACCCTACACGCAAACAAAAAAAAATATTTTTCCATCAATGAAAACCCTTTTTCTTTAACCAATATTCATTCAATGCTTTTTAGAAAACACATTTAACCACTATTCAATGCTTCATAGAAACCCATTAAACAGTTGTGCTTCATAGTTCATACAGAATGGCAAAATGGCATATACAATGGCAGATATACATACTTGTTGGCTACCCGTTGTGCCTGTCGAATGTGTTTCTCTCATTCAGCCTCCATTCCATTGCTTGCACTCCCTATCAAACTACAAAATGAAATGTCGCAAATAGTGACTTTTAGCTCTCCAGACGCAGCAAAAAAGTAGACAAAATGAACCTATGTACATTAAAAAATGACAAGTTTTTACTCTAGTTCGAATGCTTGCAACTCCATTTTGTCACCCGCACATCCCTCCCCACCTAGCAAACTACAAAATGAAAATGTGGAAAATGGTGACATTTAGGTGCATTTTGACTAGCTTTTTGACTTTCCCGTCGAGGCCATGCATCCTTTTCTGATGATGGACACGTGACAACACGCAGCTAACCGTATGTCAAGTCTTTCCGTCAGTGCCTTTTGTCCAATGCATCATAGGTTTTTTTTTGTCTATGAGTTAGCTTCTCCCATCAAGACATGTGTTTTAATATGTAAGAAGTATTGTTATTGGAAAACACTCTGTGTTGTGGGTTTTCTCATTCTACAGGTTGAAAGAAAAAGGTTGGAGAGCAAGTGGGGGAGACAAAAAACAAATGGAATTGAGGTGAGGGGTTTGTAACCGGTTGGGTTGTCACTTGTAAAGGGTTTTAAAACATTGTGTGGGTTGTAGATTTCAAAAAACCAGTGTTTCGCAACCTAGAATTTTACACAATAGTATGAATATTCATCTTGAAAATATTTTGCTATTTAGACCATAGGAATGCAATGAAAGGCACCATTTTTAAACACCCAGTGTTTTCCAACAACTATTAACATTTTGTATGGTCGTAGGTTGGAAAACACAGTGGGATGTGAGTGCATGATTTATGAAACCTTCAACCCACATAATATTGTAAAACCCTGTATGGACATAGCTAATCTCCCAAAAAAATGCACCTATGTACATAAAAAATGCATAAAAACATACATAATAACATACATAGAAACATACACAACATGAGGAGATGGCATAGTGCAGGGCCCGCCAAGACGGATGATAAAAGTGATGAAACCGAAATATGAGAGGAAACGTCATAGCAAGGAAAGTGAAGAGGTGTCCTCGTCACATTGAATTACCCTGGTATTTTTTCCCCTTTTGCGAGAAGCTATCCATTCACTGCGGGAGGGAAGGGCATTGTTGTGATTAAGACATGTTTTAAATTGTAACAAGTATTATTATTGGAAAACACTCTATGTTCTAGGTTCTCTCATTCCGTAGGGAGGTACAAGTTGGGGATATATAAGACTATCCAAATTCACCTGAGGGGTGAGTACCCAATTGGGTTGTTACTTGTAAAGGGTTTGAAAACAGTATTTGGGTTGTAGGTTTCGTAGCACCCAATGTTTTTTAACCTGCAATTACACATAGACAGTATGAATGTAATGAAAATTTTTTACTTACTTACATAGTGAGAACCCAATTGGTTGGTGACACCTCAGTTGATTTTGGATACTTTTATGTATCCCCCGCTGGCAATTATATTGACTATATGAATGTATTCAGAAACCCTTACTTTCAGCAAACATTCCATTTCAATATCCTCATACATTTGGAATAGAAAATGAATATAATAGTTGCAGGATGGAAAACACACAGGGTTGTGACTCACTTCTCAATTTTTGTTCAATGAGAACTTTTTGTTATGCAGACTGTAACAAAACAATGTTTTGAAGTTCACCTTCATATTTTATAAAAATCCTTACTTTCAGAAAACATTTCATTTCAAGTTCATCATATGTTTGGAACAAAAAATGCACATAATAGTTGCATGATGAGGTTGTGACTCACTTCTCAATTCTTGTTCAATGAGCACTTTCTATTAGCCAAACTATAACAATAATCGTTTGGTCGCGTGTTTATAATGTGCATTCTATTAATGTTAATATGAGATATACCAATAGGAAATTCCACCTAAAGTCTTATTTTTTATGGTAGCTTTCTTATAAATGAAAGAAAAAGGTTGACATTTAAATCGTTTGAGGTCGACTATTTTTCTCATCATTGACACTTTCAAATAAATAATCGTATTAAATGTTATTTGTAACAGTAAAAATGGTATTCCATTATCTTCATCTGATTGCAACAAAAAAAATGCTCACATTATTTACAGTGTTGGAAAACACATTGTCCCCTATCAGTTATTTGCTTGTCAAAAAAAAAAAAATCCTATACACCAAGAATGTAAGGAAGTCCACCTTAAAATTTTGTTTCTTATGATTGAAAAACTATATGCTCTCTTACAGCAGACGGTGCAATAAATTTTTGAACTTTAACTGTTGGCAAGAGACACTATGAATATCATTTGGTGTTTTCATTGATGGCAACCCCAATCGGTGATTAGATCTGTGCATCATCAATTTATCCTACTCACAGTCATATTGCAAACAATTAAGGAAGAACAGTGCATCCGACAGTTTTGGGTTCATCGATTCACATATAGATTTTTTGTTAATATCTTGTGTTGTGTATCTCAGTGAAGGTTGATCGATGTATTCTTAGTGTTATCCATAAATCTCAGCACCTCGTATTGATCTGTGTGCGAGTTAGAAGATCCAGTTAGCTAATTCTCTATTTTATCAATACTGGAGCCGACTTCATGAATATATCATGTCACGAATGTATGGGAAGTAATTAGTTAGGTACATTTGTCTTCATGCATCTTTGTTTGGGTCCTAGCTAATTTGTGGTCGACCGTTGTGGATGTGCATTAAGGTTTACTCAAGATTTGAGCCAACAGATGTAAATATTCTTTTGTTCTATTGAAGTCGACATATTGTAATTGAATTCTAAGTTGCGGATATATATATGAGATCATCTGTATAATTTTGGAGTATGTATGAAGTGTGTGGATGTGAATTGTGAATAAGAGAAGAGCAAAAGAGCAATAATGCACAGTTTCACTTGTGCATGAAGGATTTGTGTTGCGAGTGTGAGCATAACAGAGAAGAAGTGCAGAATCAATCTATAGGACAAAATATTGAATATTTTGCCTAACTGAAACTGTAATCAAGCATATGGAGATGTTATTTTTCTTAGTTCAAACTCTCATATGGTTTTAATCTAATTTTTTTTGTAAGGCAGTGAGTCTTCCCTTTGAGTAGTGAGCTCTAGGCAGTGCACCTAAATGCAAGTGCGTTCCCCATATTGTAAACTTTATTTTAGTATACTCGGACCATATTGTGTATTGGCCATCCACCGTGGTTTTTCCCCTAACATGGTTTCCACATAAAAATTCTTGTGTTGTGGTGTTTTGATTGTTTTCTTCTTGTTCATGCATTTTGGTTGAATGTTGTAAGTACTTTGAAGACAAAGGTTAATAAAGTTAATTTTTGTACAACATTGATTCACCCCTCCCCCTCTCAGTGTAGCTTGTTTCCAAAAATTGGTATCAGAGCTAGTTCCTTAGAAGAAGAAGTCTAACAACTTGGGCAGATCTTGGAAAGTGCTTCAATGGATTCAAGCAGTCTTCAACAACAGCTTTTGGTGGCCCTGGTTGATCTTGATCAGTCAAAGTTTGAAGTTCATAAATTGAAAGAAAACCTCATGGATGCTGAGAAATTCATTGAGTCTTTGAAAGAAAAAATCAACAAGTCCAGAGAGAAGAGAAAGGAACTTTGTGATCAGATTAAAAAAAATGATAGTAAGAGCATTGAAGAAGAAGAACTCAGTCAAGCCCTGAAGGAAAAGAGAAGAATGTGAAAAGATTACCAGAGATAATACAGTCCTAAAGCATGAAATAGAATCTATCATGATGAGGATGACCAAGGAGATTGAAGATAGGAAGAAGAATGAAGAGAACCTAGCACAGTCTCTGAAAGAAAAATCTGAAGTATGCAGTCATTTGGACAATGAATTGGAACAATCTACAAACAATGAGGAAGTACTTGAAAAGCAGATAGATGATCTTAGAGATGAACTTGCTACTACAAATGAGTACAAGGAAAAGTTCAAAGTTAGCTCTGCCAAGCTTGATGAACTAATTAGTAGTCAGAAGATAAATGGTAACAAGTGAGAACTTGGATATGAAGAAGGAGAAAGTTCCAGATCTGGGCAAAGGAGATTCAGACAAGGAAATCAGATGAACAAGTCTGGAAGGTATCCGGTAAGACAACCTAATGCTCAAAGATTTAATGGATATACTATTTCAGTTGCAAAAATTTGGACACATGGCTTCTCGGTGTAGAAGTAGGATGAATCAAAGTGGTCCATCATTCTTAAGTTAGTTTTTTAATTGCAATAAGTTTGGTCACAAGTCAAATGAATGCAGAAATGTGATGAAAAAGTTTCATAGAAATGTCATATGTTATACATGCAATAGATTTGGGCATATTGCTAACGAGTGCAAATCAAAAGGAAATCAGTGGAACAACTGGTCTAGACAGAAAAATGTTGTGTGTTATAACGGCAACAAATTTGGTCACATTGCTAGATTATGTTGGAACAGAAGAGGTCTGGTAAATCAAAGAAGGAACATGCAGAAGGATGTTAAAGGAAAAGGCAAAGTCACTACAAATGTGGTCAAGCAGCAGATGCAGAATAAATGGGTGAAGAAGAGTCCCTCTAATGAAGAAAATGCACCAGTACCAAAACCTGCTTCTGGTAGTTCATCCGGGAATTAGTTCAGGCCTTTGGCCTAGGGGGAGCTGTCAAGAAAATCTCTTAAACCCCCTTGTGGTAACTGACACCGGAATGTGGATAGGTTCAATAAGTGCATAGATGTGCTATAGATGTTGTTGAACCTATTAGAGAAAGTATTATGCAATGTTGAAGGTCCACAAAATATTTATCTGTCACAGTGCATGAAAACATCGTAACCGGATGAGTTAGGGTAAGAGTATTTATTTCGTCAAAAAGGGTTAAGTATGCGAGTGATAAAAAATCATTTCTATCTTTCATTTGTCACTTTGCATTTTGAAGAAAATAAGTTTGGAGAGATCTAAGGCGAATTAAGGCGAGTTGAGATAAAATTCAGGTGCAAAGAAGCTTTCATAAATCAAATTGTGATCCGACGGAATGGTATTTTTTGGTAAAACTCTATGAATTTGTGAATTGATAATAGCTACTCCATTATTAGTTGAAGTTAAGGACAAACCTCGTCCAAAGTTCAAATGGCATCCCTACAAGTCTGTTGAGACTGATCCGTTAGGAGCATTTTCATCTATTTTCTACGGTGTGTTACACATAGAGGATATTAGGGTTTATATTCACATGAATATTGAAGAACTAGGAAGCTCACAATTGTTGAATTTTTATAATAATCACATCATAGGTGAATATTGTTGTGTGAAGCCAAAATGTAAAACCCTAGAAGCAAAGAAATTTACACAGATTGTCAAATTTCTCGTCTTTGAAGAGTTAGAATGGGCTTGTTACATTCTGAGTCGAGTCCATGATGAATTCATGTGGTTAAGTATACCTTTCAAAATCACAAAGGAAGCTATCAGTGTTGTAATAGGTCTAAATTCTTCTAGTGGATTACCGATTCTGAAATCAATGAAGAATCAAATGGTCACTAATGCTACAAGTTCTAAGTATGGTAAAAGAGCAATGACAATTGATGACATTGTTCATGTAGATGTCAAATTTTCATCTATGGTCATTGGGTACAAGATTTATCATTCTAGCCAAGACAACTTTGTGTCTGGTACAGCCATTTATGCCACCTATCACATGGTGAAAGAAAATGTTGACTATGATCTTTGTGAATTGCTGAGGAGTTGGCTAATGGAAAATCTTGCGAAGATCAAGAAGGATAAGAAAAATTATTTTAAGTATGGAAACTTGCTATTATGCTTATTATTTTACTTCATGAATGAGGTTCCGGGATTCAAAAAGATTCATTGGCAAAAAGACAAACCGGTAGCTGCTCAAATTAGAGATCTCTTTTACAGATATGTAGACACTAAGACAAAGAATGCCACTATCTAGGGATACTTCAAAATTTTCCAGTATGATGCAAGCCATAGAGAGGATTCCCACTTCCATTGTAGAGAAATACAAGGATACAATTTTCTTCATGGTAGATGTTGATCAATGTATGATGGAAGCTGCTAATCCCCGAAAAATCTGGATTATACCGATGGGATATGAAGTTGAGGAGCGCATTCTAGAAATGTATGCAGAACATTTATTGAGAAAGCCTCTAGATCAATCAGAATAAATATTTGGTACTTATGCTAGAAAGAATATACAAGTACACAATGAACTTAGGAAACCTATGTTAACCAAAAGAGTTAGAAAAGAGGTAGAAATCTTTGGAGAAAGTATGTGCATACCCATTGAGAAAATAAGAGAAGCCAGAAAGAAAAGAGAAGAAGCTGAAGCAGCAAAGGATGCAGAAAAAACTAAATTAGCTAGTCTAGCAACGCCATCTGCTCGAGCTAGATCAACTAGAAGCTCTGCATCTCATTCCACCCCTGCAACAAAATCAATCCCTGCGAAAATTGAATCTAAGGGATCTAGAAAAGAAGGAAAGAGGAAGAAAGATAAGAGCAAATTAGTTTATGTAGCAGTTTATGATGATGAAGAAACAAAGTCTGATGAAGGTGTTAAAGAAATCGAGCATCAAGGCACCAAGGCAGAAATTGTTATAAAAATTAAACCCTCTAGTGGAGATGTTCAAGGAAAGAATAAGACAAAAATTGACCATCCAAGTATGTCAGTAGAGGAAGTTGAAAAGACTTTGGTTAAGGATGGAAATCTCAAACCACTCCATAAATGGTATGAATATTTTGGTGAATCTGATCAAAGAATTCTTAAGGAGGAAACAATAAAACATTTGAATATTTTCAATAGAGTTTTAATTGAAATAATGCCTAATTTACCCAAAATTTATATGATATTTTGGAGATGAGAAGAGTTCATTCCAGATCAGAAGAAGAGCAGATGAGAGAAATAATTCTTGTTGAATTGTGTCCAGTAGCATCTGTGGAAGAAATAAAGTCAATTCTGAATAAAGCCAAGAAGGAATTCAAAAGCAGAATAAGAGTGAATAAGTTGATGATTGGTCAAACCAAAGAAGTAGCTGAAGAAATAGAATAGATTCTAAGAAAAGTTTTGTTAAATAGCAAAATTGATGTTATCCCTAAAGGAACTTGTGATGTTTCATCTAGTCTGGGAAAAGAAGAAGAAGAAGAAGAAGAGAAACAAGATGCAGCTAAAGATATTCCAATCCATCCTGAAGTGGACAATGGAGAAATGCCTATGGAAATTGAAGTTCTGGAAATTGTATCAATTAAGAAAGTAGAAATCCCTGAAGATAAGTTAGAACCTACAACTGAGGAAGTAATGGTTGAAGAGAAGAAGGTTGATGTAAAATAAATTCCAATAGAAGCAAGAGACACTGCAGAGGCAGTGAAGAAATTCTTGGTAGAACAGAAAGAAGAGTTTGATCCTGAACTGATTGAAGGTATGATTGACCTATCTACTTTGAGTCCAATTTAGAAGATGAAATTAGCATCATTCACCCAAGCAAAAGCCATAGAAGAACTATTAAAGTCCCATATTGAGGAAATTGAACTTCTAAATCTTGTATCTGGAGTCTTGGAAAAGATAATGCCCACTCATGTGAAATATCCAATTGGTTCCTCCTCTGGTGAATTAAAGAGGCTCATAATCTCAGTAAGTACTCACTTTGAGTCACTTGAGAAATCTGCTATGATCAAAGTTCAAAAGGAATTTGATGCTAAAAGACTAAATGGGTTGAAGGAAATGATTGCTAAGGATAAAACTTTGCTAGCCACCTATGTGGAAAATATCCAAAATTCTCTATCCGAAGGTGTGAATATTTACAAGTCTTGTTTGTCTTTATCAAAATTTACTGATGACAATGAGAAAAGGTTAAGGATTTGGAAAAACAATTAGCCACTATTTCTAATGTGTTTGATCCGTTAACTGGTAGTGTTGGAAAGTTAGAAGGAGAATTTTTATTTGTGTTTGATAGAATAAAAATATTGAAACATGAAAAGGACAAAAAAATTGCAAGAGCATCTGAACTCAGAGGTCTAATTGGCCCAAAGATAGAAATTATGTCAAGTGCATTGAAAGAAGCAAAAGATGCTAAAGCAGTGGGTGATCCAACAAACCTGGAGTCTACAAAGACACAATCCTATTTTTTTTGTGGACATATAACAATCCTAGAGTCTCAAAAGAGTTTGGGACATGAATTTGGCTTTGCTGAAGAAAGATTTTTTAGACATTTTCAAGTTTATGTAAGTTTATGAAGCCTATTTTGTACATAAGCAACTTGTTCATAACAGTTTTGTTAAATTTTTGGCATGCAGATTCCTACCTTTTCCATTGTGTCAAAGGGCAAGAGAGAAGAGTGAAAAATTCATAATCATCTCAGGGGGAGAATTGTATTTTGGAGAAGAGTTTGGTTTTTGAAATTTTGGCAATGTAGTTAATGTTGGTACTGATCTGACACTTGGTCATTTTTCACTAAGTGTTGCCATCAATGCCAAAGGGGGAGATTTTTGGCAAGAGATACTGTGAATATCATTTGGTTTTGTCATTGATGGAAACCCCAGTCAGTGATTAGATTTGTGCATCATCAATTTATCCTAATGGCAGTCAGATTGTAAATAATGAAGGAAGAACAGTGCATCCAGCAGTTTTGGGTTCATCGATTCACATATAGATTTTCTATTAATATCTTGTGTTGTGTATCTCAGTGAAGTTTGATTGATGTATTCTTAGTGTTATCTGTAAATCTCAGTGCCTCGTATTGATCCATGTGCGAGTTAGAAGATCTAGTTAGCTAATTCTTTGTTTTATCAGTACTAGAGCCGATTTCATGAATATATCATTTCGTGAATGTATGGGAAGTAATTAGTTAATTATTTCTATGTTTGTGCATCTTTTTTTTGGGTCCTAGCTAATTTGTGGTTGACCATTGTGAATGCACATTAAGGTTTACTCATGATTTGAGCCAACAAATGTAAATATTCTTTTGTTCTATTGAAGCCGACATATTATAATTGAATTCTAAGTTGCAGGTATATATATGAGATCATCTGTATCATTTTGGAGTATGTATGAAGTGTGTGGATGTGAATTACGAATAAGAGCAGAGCAGAAGAGCGATAATTCACAGTTTCACTTGTGCATGAAGGATCTGTGTTACGAGTGTGAGCAGAATAGAGTAGAAGTGCAGAATCAATCTGTAGGACAAAAGATTGAATATTGTGCCTAACTGGAAATGTAATCAAGCATATGGAGATGCTATTTTTCTCATTTCAAACTCTCATATGGTTTTAATCTGATTCTCTTTGTAAGGCAGTGAGACTTCCCTTTGAGCAGTGAGCTCTAGGCAGTGCACCTGAATGCAAGTGCATTCCCCATATTGTAAACTTTATTTGAGTATACTCAGATCATATTGTGGATTGTCCATCCACCATGGTTTTTCTTCTAATAGGGTTTCCACGTAAAAATTCTTGTGCTATGGTGTTCTGATTGTTTTCTTCTTGTTCATGCATTTTGGTTGAATGTTGCAAGTACTTTGAAGACAAAGGTTAATAAAGTTAATTTTTGCACAACACTAATTCACCCCCCCTCTTAGTATAGCTTGTTTCCAAAATTAACTATCCCATAACACTTGTAACTTTTTTACATATTACAGGCATCCACGGATGCATACTTTAAAAGGGAAAGTGGAAGAAAGTAGGAGAAAGGGTAATTTTGAAATCTGTTTTTTAATGTGTATTTTGATATTTTGAATGAATTGGTTACTTGTATTTGAATTTGATGTGACATTTACATTCTTGGAATTAGAGGGAAAGGATGGACAAGGAAGTGGTTTGCGTGAGCAAGCTAGTGTCCATTTGGGACAGGAAAATGTACCTCGACAGGGCAACAAGAAGAAAGGGTGCCTAGGGAGGAGATCATTTTCTTGAGGAAAAATCTTTAAGAAATAGGAAACTTGTTATCCTACTACATTGATGTAATAGGACAATGGGTTTCCAATTTCTCAACTTCTAGCAAGGTATCATAAAAAATCGAGCCTTGACCTTATTCACGACGTTTCTTGGATAGATTTTTCAATATCTTGAATACTTTTATGTGTCGTTGTAGTCGCTTTTTTCTCAAATTTTAGAGTGTCTTTCTGATTTCATTTAGAAATTTTCATTTCTATTATGAATATGCTAATTTTGATAGTATATTGGAAAACACGCTATCCTTGGTTCTTTCACACGAAGAAAGTGGAAGAAAGGGTAATTTTGAAATTTGCTTTTGAACGTGTATTTTCATATTTTGAATGAATTCGTTGCATGCATTTCAATTTGATGTGACGTTAACATTATTCATGTTACAGAGAAAGGATGAACAAGGAAGTGGTGGGTGTGAAGAAACATCGCTAATTAGATTGAGGCTCAATTTTATTGATTCTTGACACTAGCCTGCTCAATTTCTGTCAAAGAAGCAATAAAATCAGGCCTTGATTATTGGCAACATTTCTTGGTTTGTCTAATTTTTCCTTTTCCTTCTCATCTATTTCCAATTGTATTTCTCCTCCATAGGTACATAGAAATGCATTCTATATATATAAATATGTTAGGAAAGTTTTATGTGTTTTCAAATAAGACTTTCATCTCTTGCCCTACTGATTCTCTTTCTCTACGCTTAGATCTGATGCTGCCTTTTCCTTATATCCATACGTTAATTATTCAACGTAGTCATTTATATTGATGGGTTTCTTACAGGTTGAAGGAGGTCAAAGTGCAATTCTCAAAGTAGATGCTTCCCTGAACCCTCTTGTTACACATACAACGAGGATCCATGCAAGTGGAATCACCCCACCGTTAGTACCAAGGAACCAAAGAATCCTATGATATTTTATCTAAACTTCTCTTCAATTGCACATAAAAGGAACTATAGGAGAGGATTAGAGAGGCTGACAATAGTCATTTTCCATTCGGTCTTTGATCATGTAATTATTGAACAATTATGTTATGGAATTACATTATCTTTGATCATGTAATTATTGAACAATTATGGTGTGGAATTATATTATCTTTTATCATGTAATTATTGTCTTAAGACTAGGTCTTCTACCAATAGTGGCATGGTGTGATTGTTAAGTTGTATTGTTAATCTTTCCATCAAGGCTCCAATCCCTTTGGGGTGTAGTTTTTGACAATTTATATTGGGGATGAGGTCCCCCATTTTTGACCTCACTGATTCATAGCTCCAAGTCAAAAGCATTTACCCCTCTTAATTAAAAAAGTATAAGACTATGTTCTTGTGGATTTCATGACATTTTTTGTTTCCATGTAAAATTTCATTATAAACAGTGTCAAATGCCATCAAATAATGATAGGCAATGCCACCTCAATTCTTATTATTTATGTCAAACTTACTTACAAATGTAAGCACATGCAATGAGCACTTTCTATTATGCAGGTTGTAACAAAACAATGTATTGAAGTTGAGCTTCATATTTTTTAACAACCCTTACTTTCAGCAAACATTCCATTTCAATATTTGTTCATATGTTTGGAATAGAAAATGCACATAATAGTTGCAGGATGGAAAATACACAGGGTTGTGACTCACTTCTGAATTCTTGTTCAATGAGAACTTTTTGTTATGCAAACTGTAACAAAATAATGTTTTGAAGTTCACCTTCATATTTTTTAACAACCCTTAATTTTAGCAAACATTCCATTTTAATATCGTCATACATTTGGAACATAAAATGCACAAAAAAGTTGCAGGATGGAAAACACGCAGGGTTTATTCACATCTCAATTCTTGTTCAATGAGCACTTTTTATTATGAAAACTATAACAAAACAATGTATTGAACTTCACCTTCATATTTTTTAACAACCCTTACTTTCAGTAAACATTCCATTTTAATATCGTCATACGTTTGGAATAGAAAATGCACAAAAAAGTTGTAGGATGGAAAACACACAGGATTTATTCACATCTCACTTCTTGTTCAATGAGCACTTTCTGTTATGCAGACTATAACAAAACAATGTATTGAAGTTCACCAGTTCACCTTCATATTTTTTAACAACCTTTACTTTCAGCAAACGTTCCATTTTAATATCGCCATACATTTGGAACAAGAAATGCACAAAAAAGTTGTTGGATGGAAAACACGCAAGGTTTACTCACATCTGAATTCTTGTTCAATGAGCACTTTTTGTTATGAAGACTGTAACAAAAAAATGTATTGAAATTCACCTTCATATTTTTAAACAACCCTTACTTTCAACAAACATTCCATTTTAATATCATCATACATTTGGAACAAAAAATGCACAAAAAAGTTGTTGGATGGAAAACACGCAGGGTTTACTCACATATCAATTCTTGTTCAATGAGCATTGTTTGTTATGTAGACTGTAAAAAAAAACAATGTATTGAACTTCACCTTCATATTTTTAAACAACCCTTACTTTCAGCAAACATTCCATTTTAATATCGTCATACGTTTGCAATTTAGAAAATGCACAAAAAAATTGTTGGATGGAAAACACGCAGGGTTTACTCACATCTCAATTCTTATTCAATGAGCACTTTCTATTATGAAGAATATAAAAAAACAATGTATTGAACTTCACCTTCATATTTTTTAACAACCCTTACTTTCAATAAACATTCCATTTTAATATCGTCATACATTCGGAATAGAAGATGCACAAAAAAGTTGTTGGATCGAAAACATGCAAGGTTTACTCACTTCTCAATTCTTGTTCAATGAGCACTTTTTATTATGTAGACTGTAAAAAAACAATGTATTAAACTTCACCTTCATATTTTTTAACAACCCTTACTTTCAGCAAACATTCCATTTCAATTTTGTCATACGTTTGGAACAGAAAATGCACATAATAGTTGCATGATGGAAAACACACAGGATTGTGACTCACTTCTCAATTCTTGTTCAATGAACACTTTTTTTTATGTAGACTGTAACAAAACAATATATTTAAGTTCACCTTCATTTTTTATAACAACCCTTACTTTCAGCAAACATTCCATTTCAATTTCGTGATACATTTTGAACAGAAAAAGTACATAATAGAACTTGCATGATGGAAAACACACAGGGTTGTGACTCACTTCTCAATTCTTGTTCAATGACCACTTTTCGTTATGCACACTATAAAAAAACAATGTATTGAAGTTCAAAATAGTTTAACTTACCTATAATGGTCCTGCAAATGCAGAAAATAGTTGCAGAAAATGTTCAACTTACCTATAATGGTCCTACAAAGCATTTTGATAGGTCAAAAGTCAAAGGTGTTTTTGAACAACTTATAAAAGTTTGAGATGCCACAAAAATACTTGCATTGGAGGTTGGTGGAGGAGGGAATTTGTGTAATGTGGTAGTGGATACGGAACAAACAAGAAAGCTCCAACTTGAAATAGTACATCTACATATAGGAGTAACGATTATACCTTTAAACAAAATCCAAGCCCATAGAATTCACCTCCTTTCCAGTCACTTCCACCAATAGGAATACCACTTGGTTGAAAAAATTCCCCTTTGCAGCATCTGAATTGTTGCAAACTCGTGCACTATGAAATACAAATTGAATAGTTAGTTCAATTTCATCTTCATATGCAACAAGACATAGTGGCAGCCTTGTGTTTCCATTGCTTAGCGATTTGGCTGGTGATTGTTGAGTTGTTGAGGAAATGGTATGGGCTTGGATTTTTTTTAAAGGAATAATCATTACTCATGTACGTAGATGTCCTATTTGAAGTGAGAGATTTCTTGTTTGTTTTGTATCCACTATTGCATTACACAAATTCCCTCCTCCACCAACCTCCAATGCAGTTACTGTTGTGGCATCTGAAACATTTATAAGTTGTGCAACAACACCTTTGAATTTTGACCTATCAATTGTGCAACAACACCTTTGAATTTTGACCTTTATCAATTGTGCAACAAAACCTTTGACTTTTGACCTATCAGTTGTGCAACAACACCTTCCATTGTTGTCTTTGTTTTATCAAATTCTTGTCTTTTAGATTGCAGCTCTCTCCAAATAGCATTAAGCTCCTCTTCTATTGACCATGGCAGCTTCTTATGTTTTAATTCCGTTTCTAAGTGGTTAATTTTAGTCTTTGGTTATTTTTCTCCACTTTGAGCATTTCCTACTATTGTTTTTGCAATGTCTTTATCATTAGAGTATGCAGACATTTCTATTGGAAAGCTCGTTAGGGAACTTGTCTGCCTTTTTAGATAATACTTTCATGCCTCCACCCAACTGATTCTCTTTTTTTGCACTTAGATTTGGTATTGCCTTTTCCTTATCATCCATTTCCAATTGTATTTGTTCCATAGGATTGCTAACTTCAAGAATGCTTGGTTTCATTTGTTCAACTCCACTTATAGCATCATCTCTCTCTTTCTTTGCTTGCACAAATTCATATGCAATAGAAAACCTTTCGAGTTAATCCACTTCTGCATTTCCATTTTCCCCTTGCACATGCTCCTTCCTCCACTTCTCATGAGCAGGAACAACCTCTTCATTCAATACATTATCTACTCATTCACTTTGGTCTACTTCTTTCCAAGTGTTTTTAGAGCAGATTCATTTTTCATTACATACTTTCCAGTACATCCTCATATTTTTTTAATTACTAGCATGTCATACAATTCTCATAACAAATATTTTTGGGATTCTGTCGAATTTCTTGCAGGAAAAGGGATAGAGTTTTGAATATATTGGATACTTTCATGCACTGTAAAAGTAATTTTCCAATATTCTTAGCCTCTTTAGCAAGGCTCGCATTTATCTCACAACTTAGGTATACAAAGAGATTGTATCCAATAACAAGCAAACTTTTTCTTCTATGCCACTCACAAAGCATCACCAAATGCCTCAAAATTTTCAAATTTTCATTTTCACAAATTTTACAAAAGTGAGTGGGTTGTTGTTTTTACAAAACCCTGTGTTTTCCAATCTGTAGTTTTATAAAATAGTATTCATGTAATAAATAGTAATAAAGAGTAATAATTTACAATAATAAATAGTAATAAAGAGTAATAAAAAATACAGTAATAAACACTAATAAAGAGTAATACAAAATATCGTTCATTCAACTATAGTGTTTCAAAAGAGTAATACAAAATAAAATTCAAAGTTTCTATTTTTCATTTAACAAGTGTTTCAAGATCCTAATCATATTCACTCTTTACATTTTGTCTTTGCATTTGTGCCCTGATTGGAATGGTGGGGCCATCCTACGCCAAGCCACTGAATAACCTTTTCATCATTTGTTAGAACTGGTGCAAGGTGGTCTAGCAGTGTGTGGAGGGTATGATACATCTCTCGTATATCCTCTTCAATGTGTGTCTCAACAACATGACCATGCAATCGCATTGTTTGGTCAAAAAAATGAGGACCCTCATGATGTAGGCTGCTACAAAATTTTGATTGTACACACCTCATATCCAAGGATGATTGAAGCAACGAACATGAGAATATGCCACCAATGGGGTATACAATGTGATCAACATCATATCTTTTGAATGCTTCCTCAAGATGTATGTGATTTACCACATGTCCCCACACATATTTTGCACATAGAATCTGAACCAAAGTACGTTTTGTGAGCAGGTCCATGGAGTTTGACAAGAACCTGCATGCTATATCAGCCTTTGAATAGGGGAGTGCAGTTTGATGGGATTTGGAAATCTATCGATCTTACGAATCGCATCCTCCACCATCTGGAAATTGAATTTGAAAGTAGAATGCAACCTCCCCATAGTGAATGGACTACCATTATTTTCTTGATCATCTCGAGGAAGCTGGCCAATGTGAATCCTTGAGCTCAACATTTTTAGTTGTACTATCAAAAAAAAGGGAAAAAGCATTAGTAACAAATAGCACTACAGGAAAGTAGAAAAAAACCTTTATTTACTTGCAACTACTAATTCATCCACTACTTGATAAAATAAATAAATATTGCAATACATTTATGAAAACAAAAGATCTAGTTACATGAATATTGTTTTGTAAAACTACAAATTGGAAAACACAGGGTGTTATGAAAATTGCAACCCACTCACTATTGTAAAATCAGATCTAAGTGCAGAAAAGGAGAATCAGTTTGGTGGAGACATGAAAGTCTTATCTAAAAGATATGAATTATGTAATCATAAATACACTTGTTACAAATAACTTGTTAAAAGAAACATATGAATTATTTAATCATAAAAACCCTTGTTGCAAATAACTTGTTAAAAGAAACATATGGATTATGCAATCATGAATACACTCTCAAAGTTGGGAAAAAAGAAGTTGCAAAGGTACATGAAAGTACTCTATACGTTAAAAACTCTATCCCTTTGCTTGCAAAAAATTTGACAGAATCCCAAAAATATTTGTTATGAGAATTGTATGACATGCTAGCAATAAAAAAATATGGGGACGTCCTAGAAAGTATGTTATGAAAAGGGAATCTACTCTAAAAGCACTTGGAAAGAAGAAGACCAAAGTGAACAAGATAGATAATGTATTGAATGAAGATTTTGTTCATGTTCATGAGAAGTGGAGGAAGGAGCATGTGCAATATGTGCAAGAGGAAAATGGCAATGCAGAAGTGGATTAACTCGAAAGGATTTCTATTGCATATGAATTTGTGCAAGCAAAGAAAGAGAGAGATGATTCTATAAGTGGATTTGAACAAATGAAGCCAAGCATTCTTGAAGTTACCAATTCCATGGAACAAATACAATTGGAAATGGATGATAAGGAAAAGGCAATACCAGATCTAAGTGTAGAAAAAGAGAATCTATTGGGTGGAAGCATGAAATTCTTATGTGAAAATTCAATCTGAAAAGGAAGACAAGTTCCCTAACAATCTTGCCAAAAAAAATGTCTCCATACTCTAATGATAAAGACACTGCAAAAATAATAGTTGTAAATTCTCAAAGTGGAGAAAAATAACTGAAGACTAAAATTAACCACTTAGAAAAACACAAGAAGTTGTCATGGTCAATAGAAGAGGAGCTTAATGTTGTTCGGAGAGAGTTGCAATCTAAAAGACGGGAATTCGATAAAACAAAGCCATCAATGGAAGGTTTTGTTGCACAATTGATAGGTCAAAAGGCAAAGGTGTTGTTTCACAACTGATAAAGGTCAAAATTTAAAGGTGTTGTTGCATGAATGATAGGTCAAAAGTCAAAGGTGTTGTTGCACAAATTATAAATGTTTCAAATGCCACAACAAGGCTACAAGCGAGGAGGAAAATAGGCTACAAATCTACAAGATATAAGCGTTAACAACAGATGAACATCACAATACATGTGCTCCTCAACTCGATGCCCATCAAAAGGCAATGCAAGATTCATAAAAGCATCTACTAACATCCCACACTATGTTTTCCAACCTGCAATTATTCAATGCATTTTCTTACCATCATATGATGATTTTGAAACCCAAATTTTAGTCCATCCAAGAGCTGTTATAAATTTTGTAGGTGGCTTTCATTAAATTATTAATGTCTAAAGAACACAAGACTTTCATTACAACCATACTGTCTACGTATAATTGCAAGTTGGAAAACATTGTGTGTTATACAACCTACATCTCGCATACTCTTCCATAACCCTCTACATGCAACAAACCAATTAGTTAGTCAGCCCTCACCTCCATCTGGTTACTTTTATGTATCCCCCACACTAAAACTCCACCCCGAACTCTACACCTTTTAGAATTCAACAAGAATTGAGAAGTGAGTGAAGACCATGTGTGTTTTCCAACCTGCAACTATTATGTGCATTTTCTTTCCCAAACGTATGGAGATATTCAAATGCAATGTTTACTCAAACCAATGGTTGCTATAAATATGAATGTGAACTTCAATACGTTATTTTGTTACAGTCTATAGAATAGGAATTGAGAAGTGAGTCACAACCCACTGTTTTTTCTAGCCTACAATATGAAGGTGGACTTAAATACATTGTTATAGTGTACAAAATAGAAAGTGTTCATTGCAGCAAGCCCTTTCACTGTCATACAGATTATTTGTGTTTGCACATTTATCAAACATTTGATGATACGTTTGGAGACCGTAGTTGATTAGAATGTATATATGCTTGGAGGTGTGTATGATCTTTCATAGTGGGATGGGGTATTCAAGATCTAAGTCTTAATCAAGCAAGAAAACTATAAACCTACCTAAAACCATGGATCAATATGAGCCTAACATATCCTCCATATTCCATCTCATACCTCAACATATTTTTGAATTTCTCCAACTCATACCATTGAAACTTATACCAAATCATGTCATCCTTTTCCTCCATTGATAAGGGAAACCAAAATGTCTTCCATGTTGAACCAATAGCTATCCATCTTATTTCACCTAAGGAACACCAAAATTCACCATGAAATGAATATAAAACTCAATGCAAAATCCTATTTCACAAAATGGTAGTCGTATTCTTCTAGTTTCACTCACTTTCATCTCATCCATCCCATGTTTATCCAGCTCATCCATTTCATATTTTTCCATCTTCATAGCACCTATACGTTTGGAGACCATAGTTGATTAGAATGTATATATGCTTGGAGGTGTGTATGATCTTTCGTAGTGGGATGGGGTATTCAAGATCTAAGCCTTAATCAAGCAAGAAAACCATAAACCTACCTAAAACCATGGATCAATATGAGCCTAACATATCCTCCATATTCCATCTCATACCTCAACATATTTTTGAATTTCTCCAACTCATACCATTGAAACTTATACCAAATCATGTCATCCTTTTCCTCCATTGATAAGGGAAACCAAAATTTCTTCCATGTTGAACCAATAGCTATCCATCTTATTTCACCTAAAGAACACCAAAATTCACCATGAAAGGAATATAAAACTTAATGCAAAATCCTATTTCACAAAATGGTAGTCGTATTCTTCTAGTTCCACTCACTTTCATCTCATCCATCCCATGTTTATCCAGCTCATCCATTTCATATTTTTCCACCTTCATAGCACCTATATGATCGAAATCATGACATCATGGATCCCCCTTTATGTGAAGATCAAATTACTCCCTCTCATGATCCCAGTCCATCTCATCATTCCATTCCATGTCATGACGCCATATCATCTCATGATCCAAGTCTGTCAACTCCATACCATAATCATAGTGTATAAATTCATTCAAAAAAGCTTTCCATCCATTCAATAAAGTCAATACCCCCAAGGTATAATCATTTCCCTCACATCACATGATAATCCTAAACTTTCACAAGATCCCATTCATGAACGACAAACATATAAGCTTGGTTCATCCACCTTTATAAAACTTGGTTTTCTCCTATAATACCACATGCCTTCATGAGTTCCATTTACCTGAACACCCTAATATTAAAACACATCTAAATTCTTATGGCATTTGCTGCATACCTCCTTCTTAAGACGTTGATAGCTCTTTCAAACACAAAAGGCCTCCCTTTAGATCAATACGTCCACCTCCTCCATCATCTTTGCCATCTATTGTTGGACCCTATCCATCGACCCTTCCATCCATCATGGGCCCATATGTTCCTAATGCATATCCTTGCGTGTCCTTTCAAGAACAACAAATGCACATACCCTTGAATTCCTTCCAACACCTTCCACTTCAAAATCCTCTCATTTCATAAAATCTTTCTACGGCATATCCAAGCAATTGGGATACCAAACAAGAAATGCATAAATCTAAGAATCCACAAAAACCTAAATATCATCATGTCTCACTAAAAATACATGCCAAAATAAAGAAAAATATGGTCCAAAATCAAAGGAAAAATACTTCCAAGAAAATGGAAGGTGCCAATTAAGAAAAAATGAAAAGGCTATAAAGAAAGATGAAAAGTGAAAACAATGTGGGTTCCAAAAAAAGCAAAAAAATCCATGCATTCAAATAAAAAATAAAAATTGGTATCCCAAATAGCTAATCCAAAAGACTCCATTATTCCACTATCATCTATTCCTCCATTATTCATCCTCCAAATCTGTTTTTGGTCCTTATATGCCCAATTTTATTATCCCAACCCACTCTCAATCCTTCAAATTTCACCACCTTTCAAGGTGTGTGCCAATGTTGTTCTTTCCCACATTCCCTCATAACGAATCCATTCCATACTCCATCCAACCTTCATCCCTCATTCCATAGCTTTAATCCAATCCTTTGCATGAATCCTTAACCCCCTTCTGCCTACCCCTATCCATTCCATTATCTTTACCCATTTTCCTACCAACATCTTTAAGTGGGAACATGTTAGCCATGGTCTATAAGAAACATTTATTCAATGGGGTACTATCTTCCACAAAGATACACTTGAGTCCTCCATTCATATCCATACACCTTCATCAGCTTCCATTTCCATGGCCATTCATATCCATTCATATCCACTAGCTTTCGCATCCATCCACGTACCCTTGCTTGTACACTTGGGGGCAATACTTTTCCATTCATACGATACATTATTGATTATCCTATTTTCACTTAGCCATCATATTCCTTCAATTATATTCCATGTTATCCACTTTATCCATCCACCTTCCTTTTATCTTGTATAAAGTATTGGGGAAAAATAGCAAGAACAAGAATCTAATGCATTCTTTATACCATGTGTGTCTTCCATCCTCCATATCACTTGTCATCCATGTCATGTTTCATTTCATTTCCATTTATCTTCCATATCCATGTCATGTCATTATTACTTTGGCATGCCATCTTCGAAGTCCTATATATGTCCTCTATTTCTCCTTTGTATAGAGAAAACATTTTGGGTTCCCTTGTCATTGGTTCCCTCCACCCATAGCATTCCATATATTCATCCTCCATATAGGGTGTATCCTTACATGTCCTATCATTAACCCATATCATTGATCCTTATCCATCCATATCTTCTTTGGTTTTCATCTTCACTAAGGAATAAGATCTTGTTTATCATTATCATTTAAATTATTATTTATCATTGTGTTATCATTGTTATGAGAAACACATTTAAACAAACCATAAACTTTTCAACATACTAAAATATTAGGCTTTACTGAGTCACAACCCACTATATTTTCCATCCTACAACTATTTTGTGCACTGGTCCTTATCATATGCATTGGCATTTGCATTTTTTCATTATCATGATCTTGCATATTTATCATTTTCATATTGCATGCATGACAGCTTGTGCTTTATCTTAACTCTTGTCTCTTGTCTTCATTAATATCATTATCTTTTTATATCTCTTCTTTTTTTGTCACATTCTGAGGAAGCTCAAGGATCTCTACACCTTGTTGTGTACGAAGGAGAGTGAGGAATATGGCATGAGTCTTTCTTATGTGTGTGTATTGAGTTATTCTATCCTATGATGATTATAAAAAGCATAATCCATAACAAAGGGGAATTCGTTCTAGTCTATAATAAAATAAATGATCACATCATAGCCTTTCCATTCCATTCATTTCCATATCCAACCTTTCATATCCTTTCCTCCCATATTGATTCATAAGCCATTTATATGCTTTCCTTGCATCACATCAATGTGTCGCATTCCTTTCTTCTTTGGATCCACCTAGGTCATTCATATTTCTAAATATTGTATATCATTTTCTATATACAACTCAAAAATGATCACTTCATGGCCTTTCCATTCCATTCATTTCCATATCCATCCTTTTATATCCTTTCCTCCCATATCGAATACTTTTCATAAGCCATTTATATGCTTTGCTTTCATCTAATCAATGTATCGCATTCCTTTCTTCGTTGCACCCACCTAGGTCATTCATATTTCTAAATCTCACATATCAATATCTATCTACATCTCAAACATACCTTCATCTGTCATAACAAGATTGACACCATACCATATGAAGAATAATATCAAGGAAATATCAAGGTTATGCAATCAAAGACTAAGGAAAACAACCATATCAAGAGTCCATGTTCAATGTGATTTTTTTTCATCATGCATTATCTTCTAGCTCCTAGACACAATTGAGGTTTACAATTGGTGTTTATAGATCTCAACTGTTAACATGTTCATATAGAAGTCTGAAATATGTATCTTCTTGCTTGAAAAGTGTTACGAAAGTGTTCTTAGTTGTTTTGACTGACAAACGTATGAGTTACAAAGTTGTGTTCTACTTGTATACTTCAAAAACACCACATTCCTTATGTATACTTCAACATTTTTCATACATATCTATGCTAATGTTGTTTGTCATTGATGTCAAAGGTAAATGGAGTTGGTAATGCAAAAGGTTTTTGATGCCAACTACATGTAGAGTGAGTTGCTTCATTGTTTTTTCATGGATTAGTTTCAAAGATATTATTCATTCATTTGGTCATCTATAGCCAAAGTGGTTGTTGATATTAATGTCAAAGTCCTTGTTTTTCACTCATTATTTGTTCACATGGTGTTGGTGTAAAATTTATTGATATTTGTTGCAAAAGTTTGATAGAGTTGTTTCATGAAAAAGAGGTATTAAACAAGTACTCATTGCACATTCATCATTCACATTTTATTCTTGATGGCTAATACATTTTTATGTTGTGACTCAAAGGTATTCAGTGGATAGGTTTTTGGCATAAAGACATGATTGGTGTTTGTTGATGAGATCTTCATGCTTCTACAAGGATCTAAACCAATGTCAAAAGCATAATATTCTACATCAAAGGTATATGGTCAGAATCAAAGGTTATAGGTCAATTACATGTTTTCAAGCCCATTGAGTTTGTTTGAAGTGGTTTTGTGTTTTTTCATTGCTTGCAAGTTTGTTCTTAAACCCTATATGAGGTTCATTATGCAAAGTTTAAAATATTTTTACTTTTTGTTATATTTGGTTGGTGACTTACTGTAACCGGTGGAAAGGAACTCCCTTTAGTTGTGTCTTGAGGGTTTTAAACTCATTAGAAACTGGCCCTACTCCTTGGCTTAACCGGCTTAGCAAGTAAATAGCTTATGTAATACTACCCCTACTACTTACTCCAATAGTCTACCAGGGCACTTGTAAATGCAACCTTTGATAAAATTTGATTCTATATAATGCTTTGATGGATGTTCATGCCCATTTCACTTTCATATGTCTTTGTCTTATGACTTCTCATCCCCATTTCATTTTCCCTAAGGTTACCTGTCATATAACAAACCTCTCAATATGCTTTATGACACTATCCTTCTCAAAACCATTTTTTTATGTTTGTGTTTCAGTATTCCTCTATCTCCTTCCTTCTTTATACTCTTATCATTTCACTCTTGAACATTTGCATACCTATCCATTCATACCATTGTATCATATCAGGCCTTTGTATTGCTTCCTATTTGGCTTTCAACACTGCCCATGACATGTTATCTTTGATAGTTGAATGATTATCCTTGTTCATGGTGGTAATCCTTTTGTAATGACTATCCCATGCTTACATTTAATTCTCATTTTTTGTCCTTGAGAATGATGAATGTCATGTTCATTTTGAGAGACAACCATTATGATTTTGTTGTATCTTAATTGTTCTTTGAAAAAATAACCTAATGCCTTCTCAAACTCTACCCTAGCTTCCTTTGTAGGGACTAACAACATCATTATTTGACTGTTATTTTTGTTATTCTAGAAAAACTACCTTTTCAACAATCGAAAAAAATTATCATAGGTCTGACTTTCCATTTTCATACTTTGATATTGCATAGTCATTTACTCTTTTCATATCATTGGCCATACACCTTTGATGATGAAGAGTGCTTCTCATACTTTTTCTTAAGGTTGTTACTCCATCAAGTATTTATTTTTGTTATGTTCACTTTCACGATAATATTGTCCTTGACTTTATTGTCTAATAAACTTTTGTGCCTTTTACTGCCATAATGAATTTCATTAATAGGACTACCCTAGGAAGCAATGCATGGCCTCTTTTCATGGTTGTCATCATAAGGTACTATCATAGATTGTCAACTCAAAGGTTTCCTTTAATAACTTTTTCCTTTTTGTCCTTATGATGACTATTCATTACATACCATGTCATAGGTCCTCTCTACCTTCTAATTCACCACAGCTCTTGGCTACTTCATGAATTTATCACTCTCTATGACTGATTCATGCCCCTTCTCATTTATTAGATTGTTGTTACAACCATCTCTCTGTAACGTATTGAAGCAATCACTCATTTTCAGTTTGTGTATCTTCATATGCTTGTCCAAAAGTCTCAATCTCAATAATATAGGATTCTCCTTGTTCACTTTTAACCTTCAAAGCTTCGGCAGTTGCCCATTATCATGGTAACTACTCTATGCTTGAGTGTTATTAAACTACCTTTTAAGGGGTACCTGACTGAGTTCATGTGATTGGATTTTTGGACTATCATTAATAGGTTTACTATGTTCAGTACTTTACTATTATGCTTTGATATATTTTTGCAAGTTGTAACACCCCACCACAAAACCCCAAAGGACAACACATCTTGATTACAATTATGACACAATAATTTTTTTAAGTGAAACAACATATAGATCATACTATCAATTACATAAAATGTAAACTACACATACATATTCACTAACTATGTCCTTCAAGGTATCATGACTGCATTAAGAATATATCAATTATCCAATCGAAACATACATCATAAAATAATTAATAGCAAGAATTCATTTACATCCACTACATTAAAAGAGTTATGCATATATATTTCCACATATAGAACACCATTCAAGAGCATAGAATACAAAACAATGAATACATAATCAATTTCCCATACATGGGCTAGATCATTAGACTATTCACAAGTTTACATCTAGCTTCCCTTATAACAGTGGGAAGGATACATCAAATACATGTTAAGATACAATTGAAATGATTACATTACATAGCATCAATGCTATCTACAAGTCTAGTAAAAGATCTAGAATCTCCGCATGAGGTACAGCATCCACGATCACGAACATCAACTAGGAACCCAACGGAGTACATAGCATGTTCCACCTAACCATGCGGAACCCTAAGGTCCACCCCTGTGTGAGGAGATAATGATAAGGTCCCACCACCTAAGCAGTCAAGAAAATAGTAGCATGACACCAAAGGGTTGACATGACTCCAACATATAAAGTACCACAAACTTCACATAACAGTGACTCTACTTCCAGAGGTATGTAGAAAACAAAGGGGAAACACAAGACAAGGGTATGCTAGATTGAAATCAAGAGGAATGTCATCACATACCTTGTTATGGGTTACCTTGACGAATCTTCCTAGGCTATTGGCCCCCATCTTGAGCTACCCTGGTAGCCTCTATTGATCGCTAGCCCCCATACAAACTCATGCAGGATCAACCTACCTTTCAAGAGGACAAGGTAGTTGATCTTTCCATTCCATACCTTCCCACTCATCCCAAGCCTAAATGAGCACTTCAGCCATGAGTGAGGTGTACCATTATCTTGATCAATGTGAACTACCCAACCCCTAATTCATTTTAGATTATCATTGATTAAAGAAACTCTCAATGAGTTACCGTGGACACCACTTTGGGTGTTGGCCCCCATTGAAAGCCACTCCCCCTACTAACTACTAGAGACCCAAACATATCCAATTGCATAAAGCCATTCGCACAAAATCACAACCACATGCACGTACACATAAAGTGATGCTTGAACCCTCTCGCACACAAAAATTAACCAAAATGATGACTAAGCAGTGCATGGCTAAAACCCTCATGAACACATTCAAATAAAAAATTAATCCACTTCCAATATGGACAATCATACAATCCACATATAAGATACTTTAAAATGAAACAATCATAAAATCCGTCATGCAGAAGAACTCCCCCTAGCCTCTGGAAGCCAACCTCAATAACCATTTGGCACAAAAAGCTCCCTCCATAAAATAACCAAATCAACTCAATATCCAAAATCAACCACAATAATCAATAGTAAAATCAACCAACAGTGCATCCAAGGGGGACATTATTTGCACATTTTCTAAACTCATTACATTCTCACTAACTTTACTTAATAATCCATTCATAGAATAATACACAAATGTTGATGGTATCAATCAACCAATTTACAATTCGATTATTGAACAATATGACAAAATCAACATTTAAAATATTATCATTGGCACACTAAATCCTTCAATTACCAGAATACTATTAACTCGATTTCTCTCTCTTCTAATTTAATTTCCAAATTATTATCAAATATAGTCATTCATTAATTGGCATGGCATACTCTTTTCTAACATTTAAATATTTCCACAATTATTCTTATTCATATAAATATATATATTTTATGAACCTAAAATTGTTTTTAAATCCAAATATATATATATATATATCAATATACAATGTGATTTGATTCTAGAATACATAAATAAATTATATATATATACCCAAATATCGATATATACATATATATATTTCTACATTCTATAACATAAGGCTATTTTCCCATATCTAAATCCAACAACCACTATATACCTATATAAACATATAAATATAATATATATATTGAATTTTCCTCAAAAAACATATAATTTAAGAGCTAATAAATACAGTATATGCCACGCAGCATCCAAATTCATCCCAAGATTGTTGCAAGAGAAATTATTCTAAGAGATGTGAGCCATTTCCATCCCTTAAAATAGGTATGATGTACTTGTGGAGAATATTAGTGCTACTAAATGAACATTATGAGATAACTTGACATACACTAGTGGTGCACTATGTCAGAAAACTCGCAATCTAAATACATACAGAAAACACAAAAAGAAATCAAATTCCATGAACAAGCACAAACAATGAAATATACCACAATGGAGGATATCGAACCACTGACAATATAGGTTTTATCAAATCTCCAAAATAAGAATTGAATCACAGCATTATTATATCCCCACTACTCAAATCCCTAACATCCATATAGCATCAATTAATATGTGAAGAGAAGATTCATTGATAGTCGACTATCAACTAGATGCAAAACCATCGATCTACATACAATCAGCTGCCTTAAATAACTTATGGACAAATCATAGTAAGACATACCAATATATGTGTAATTATGACTGAATGCCAACTTAAAACTATACCCATCAATTTCAAATAGTGACTAACATAGAAGGAAATAGCAACCAGCGGCTATCATAGAAGGTAAAATCCATTGAATTATACAGCATCGAATTACTTACAATGGATTGCCAAACGAATTTTGGATACAGCAATTAAGTTAAGCTAATTGTCAAATATACAAATAACATTAACACAAAAAATGGTGCAGCCCTACATTGTATGTTCATTGATATACATATCTCCAAATTCCAACATAAAGACTGTCAAAATACCAAAATCAAGAAAAAACATTGAACTCCACATATTAGACGCCATTGGTTATCAAAAGTAGGGGAGAATAAAAATCGAGGGTTTTGTTGTGCCTATTGCACACTTGCCCTGTTTGGAATGGGGACCCTCTCTTCCATTCTTTTCTTGCCGGGTCCTTTTTACTTCGCCTTGTTTTGTGTGCCCCCTTTTGCACCCTAGAAGGTCAACATATTCTCCAAGTTACATTTTAATTTTGACCAAACTTGACCCCCTTGAAAAATGTTAAATCTTAAGCCTTTTCGGGTTTCCCTTATCTGTCAACCTTTCTGACGTCCATGGCCCCTCTTGGGTCCAGACCCTCGGGTTTCCCCCTTTGGGTTTCCGCTCTAGCTTTGCCGTTGTTGATGGTCGGCGTCCTCCGTCCTTCCGGACTCCAGACCCCGGATCCCATATTTCCTTGTCTGGAATTTCATTTGAATGTTGTCGTTCTAACTGGATGCTGGTCAAAGTGCTCTCGGACCTCGGTCCTCGAGTTCTTGTCCGCCGTTCAACTTAACATTTCGTAGATTCTAAAACGGTTGTGGCTAGACGTCTTTCCGGACTTCGGATCACCCACCGCCTCTCTAAAAAATTTAATTCACCAACTCCACCTGTCATCGTACGGGGCATTTAATCACGACATTAATTACATTTGGGGCTATATAAACATGTTTTCAGCTATCATTTTCACATGACAGGGTGAAGTTTTGAAAGCTCAACGTCGCCCTAGCATTTTCCACCTCCGCGCCTGAACCCCCGCTTTTTTGTTCTTTGTGAATCGGAGATTGTCCTTCGGGAATTAAAGGTAGGTTTTTCGCTGCCCTTGCTTTCCATGTTTTCAAAGAATTTAAACTGAAAATCAAGTAAGGAGTAAAGTAAATTCAAAAACTTGGTATGGTGACCTAAAAACCCATGTTTTAAAAATTTGCAAAATCAATCATCTTAAGGACCAAATCAAAATCCAGAGTTTTCCCTCACCATCGTTGTTCTACAAAATAGACGACCGCCTTCCTCGAGCCCAGACTTGTCCATGGCCATTACCTAAAATTCAAACTTAAGAAATTGATAGCGACCAAACTTGCCCCAGGTCCCTGCCCATGGACTTCCCCGTTCGGGTTTCCATTGTGCCTCCGCCATTCCAAACGGTCTTCCTTGAGCGTCCTTTCGGACCTCGAACCCCGGGCACATGAAGTCTATTCAAACTTGCATAGAAAAATCAATCGTCCAACCTCACCTTGGACTCCGGTGTTCGGATTTCTGTATTTGACTTTTCGTGTCCGTTTTGCCATTATCAGCAGCGGACTTCGTCCGTCTTTCCAGGACCTAGACCCTGACTCTGCAAATTTCGTCGCAAACCTGCAAAAAGAAATCAAAATGTCCAAAGTGTTGTCAGACCCCAACCTTCAGAATTCCTTGTCCGGGATTCTGTGTCACTTTCGCCATCTTGAATGGCTGTCCTGAGACGTCTTTCTGAGACCCAGACCCCAGTCCTCCTTTTGCCGAGCATAAAATCTTAAACGCTATCATAAAGTCCAAACATTGTTCGGACTTTGGACTCTAGAATTCCATCTCTGGGATTCCATTTCGGTTTCGCTATTCCAAATGGCTGAACCTAACCGTCTTTTCGGCCTCCAGGCCCTGACCTTTGGTTCACCGTCGGGCTTTCCTAACTGATGAATTTGTCTCTGGGGATTACCCTCTGAACTTCCATCCCCAGATTGCCGCCTGCATTTCGCCATTTTACACATGTGTCCCCTGACAGCTTCCCGACTCCAGTAACCCAAACTTCGGAGCCCGACACCCGAAGTGTCATCTTCCCTACACCATTTCAAATGGCCTTCCTACAGCTGAAACCCAAATGCCTAAATGAGGGATCAAATGACCTCCAAATCCAAAACGGACTTTGACCCACTTCCTAAAGTTTGGTCCTCTTTCATGTCAGCCCTTCATTGATCAAATCCAAGACCAAAAAATCATTGGGAGTGTCTTGCCTCATTTGCCCTTCCAAACGGCACTCTGCCAAAGGAATCCCGGCCCTAGGAACCTGGATTGCCTATTTTGCTTCCTTCTGATGTTTTATCATATGTTAGGTGTGAATGACAATTCTGGATCTAACCTTGATGTGCAATAATTTTTCTAAGTCCGCTTGTCCATGTTTAAATGTTAATGATTCATGTCTCTTTGTGCAGGATTTATGGAATCCGATGCAGAAACCTCCGGTGCCGCCAAGGAAAAGGGAAAAGGAACTACCAAGGCACCTTGAGGCAAGGAGGATAAGGATCAAATGAAGTTTAAATTCCAGGGGGTGCCACTACACTCCAGAGTCACCACTATTTGGAGAGACATCACAAAATACCAATATCGGGCATGTTGATATTGATGAATTTATACAGAGGGTCAGGGTGGATCCAAAAATAGAAAATGCAAAATTAATCAGAAGCAGTGAACTTGCTAAGGCTGCAGGCTTCCTGCCAACTTTGGTGGCTCTCGAGCTGGTAATGGCATGTCGGGAAGCATATCAACCCCAAACCAGAACCATAGTGGACGGAGATGGAAACATCCTTACAGATATGTCCCCTCTTGGGATAACTACAACCTTCCACATACCCACCTTTGAAAGTATGGAGACCCCGACTATGGAAGAATGCAAGACGTTATGGGATCAAGATCCTATAAGATGTAAGAAACTGATTAATCAATACTGGTTGAAGGATAAGTGGGCCAGTGCCGGGAAAGTCCCGTGGGAGCTCTTTCACAGTGATTTCTTTGAGGATTACCATGACCTCATTACCTTACTAAGCAGAGTAATGGGCCTTCCTGCTACGGCCTTCTTCCAGGAGTGGATTTTATACTTTGTGGAGCAAATTCTCCATGGTGACGCTCCTCTTGATTGGGGAGAAATAATTAGCAATTGCTTTCACGAGCAATTTATCAGTATGAAGAAGACATCAAAGTTCTACATGACGTCCTACCTGGTTTATTCGCTTGTTGATCGGCGACATTATCATGGATTGAACACGATGCCCAATGTAGCGCCAGGGAGTGAGCTCAAGCCTTATGATAGATACCCTAATCTGCAATACAAGAACTTCAAGAGGGACTATTGTAGGGCAAATGATGCCTTCATCACCTACATCATCCAGCTGCTTGGAGGAGATTTTCAAAGAAGAGTATCCCATAGTGTCAGGGCCCTCTTCAGGCATTACGCCTTCTTATACATACAGTTCCTTAAGTTCACTTACATTCGTGCCCAAGGATTCATGGAAAGGCCAAACAAGCTACCTCGATACCCTAATGACCGGATCATAATATTAGAGTTGACCTGGCAGTTGCGACACATTCATAATATCCTAAGCACCAAACATCTGGTAGGGACACCTTATCCTATTGGCCTCGGTCAGGGAATGTACAAGATTTATACCTCCCAATGTGTGGGAAATTCAGAGAAGGAGCTGGTCGAGTACCACTTCCGACAGTATACAACTCGGTCGTGAATGGACCCATATGGTCATTTAAGGAAGGCACTGGGACCAGAGTATGCCCGCCCACAATGTTGAGGATTTTTGGGCCAACTGCAAGGATGATCTTGAGGTGTGGTTATGACACTACATGTGCATGACTGCCATCTATGTGCGAAGAGTCAACTTGTGTCCGATTTTGGATCAGCTTGAAGAGGATGAGAGCACGGTGATCGATCTGGGATATAGTGTCATCGCCAATATGCCACTGCCCATGATTGATTGGGATGAGCAAGAGGTTGATGACCTCGACATACTCACCAAGCCTGTGGAGATTCAAACAAGGTGTGGATCGACCAACAATTGACCTGACTGAAACAACAAGGAGTCACCTTAACTTTCAAGGGACTCGAAAGTGAGCCAAGTGGCTCTAATGGTGGGGTGACTACTACTACAACTAGGGAAACTTTCAAATCCCCACCATTTTTCAAAACCAAAAACATAAAGGAAGCTACTCAGCAGGTGCCAAACCTAAAGGTTTACGCTCGAAAGGCTTCAAAGGGCAAGCCTTCCAAAAAGCAAAGAAAAATAGCCAAGGTTGTGGAGATGTCGTACATACCTGAGGATCCACTCCTTGAAGGAAAAGATGAAGTGTCTGACCCACCAAGGTCTCCATCTATTGTAGTTGATGTTGTCATTACCATTGTTCCACCTGCGTCGCTTGTAGTATCTGCTTCCTCTCCGCCTACGGTGGACATCTCTGTCCATCTTGCCTCCACTTCTCTGATCGTGCAGGTCATATCAGTGGATTCGTCCTCTGCCATGACCTCGTCGATCTCTTCATCTTCTATGTCTCCTTCCCTTCCATCCACTTCCATTGCTACAATGCCCATCCTCAGTCTCCCAGAGTCCTTCGTAAAGTACATTCAGAACGTGCCCTCCGAGCTTTCAGGGATGCTTACAAGTCCAATAGTGTAATCTCCAATAGCCCAAGCTATGGTTAATGCTCCAACTCTCCCTCCCCCTACTAATCCACCAAGAATGGAGGAAACAATGCAAATATCCGATGAGCTCGAGCGACAATAGCTAGAGGCTATAAAGAGACCCAAAGATGAGGAATTTGAATACCATGAGCACCCAATGTTCGAGCACAGGGAGATCGATGAGGTAGCCTACGAATCCTCTAGTGAGAGCAACAAGGAGTTGAACATAGAATTCATCCGAGAAACAAATGATCCAGAGCTCGACGTAGAATGGAGCAAGCAGCTCAGGAATATTGAGGACTAAGAGGCTATAGGGCAGCCTATGATTGAAGGATCTGCTGCTCTGAAGACTAAGACCAGCAGGTCTCCAGCTGAAAGACATGATTAAACCCCAGAGCATGATGAGGAAGCACCCCTCCATGAAGATAAATAGGAAGATAAGCCCAGGGAACATGAGTATGATTAGGATGAAGAGGAAAAAGATGTTGAAAGGGAGGATCCCTCTGAAAAGAAAATGCTCTCCAAGTCTCCCACTAAATGTGTAACGCTCAAACAGAACTCCGACGAGGAGAAGGAGGATGTACGGGTTGAGAAAGAATCCCTTGTTAAAACCATTGAACTCAAGGTGAAGAGTAGCAAGGCTCAACATGAATCACCCAAGGAGGGGCCCCAGATGCCCGATTGGTTGGGGAATTAGCTTAGGCAGAAGAGTCCTGCCCTAAAAGATCCTAAGGCGAGGCTAGAAGCCATACTGGCCAGAGCACAGATAAGCGCCAAGAAAGAGAAAAGGCCAAAGATTAGATTGAAAGTAACCATGGATGCCTTTGGATCTAGGGCAGTACAAATAGCAACGCCGGTGGTTGGAGAACAAGGAGTGACCTATAACATCTCCACCATTGATTTGCGAGTGGCCACAAGGGAGCAGAAGGTCAACCACCTCTAGGAATCGGTTGCCACAGTGGTGCTCCTTATCCAGTAGGATAAGGTTTCAAAAGAGGAACTTAAAGCACAGGTGGTCGATCTGATAGCCTATATTCAGCAATGGTCATCTCCCGATGAGCAGCCCACCACATCATCAGCCCCACCGCAATTGTTGTCACAAGAGAAAATCAATAAGTTGGAAAAGAGAAGGAACTTGGATAAGACTATGAAAAATTGGTTTCGACAGGTCTTAGACATGGAAAATATGAGCATCAACTTGGTTGTCCGAACAGAAAATAAGTTCTTGGAGGTGCAGAGAACACTTGAGGGCACAAGGCAAGTCTGTGAGGAATTCCCAAGGAAGTACAGAGTAGCTTACCCAAAAATTGAGGCCATACTCGTGTTGCCAAGTGAGGTTTGGGAGAAGGACCTTGCCCTCAAGGATGACAACCACTGGTTAGTGGATGTATGGAAACCAAATTTTGATCATTGAAAGGGAAAGCTAGAGCAGATTCTGGAACGGGTAATTCTGGATATCAAATGGGCCAAGGAGGCCAGAGGGGATTGCGCTCGGTACCTCAAGCTGATGACGAGGTACAAGCTGCCTACCATTGAAATTAATTTTAAGAGCATAAAGCCTCAATTCTTGAAGAACATGGAAGATGGGATGTCGACTGAAGTAACCATGAATTTCATGAGTTTTTCTACTCGAGCCTTTGCCTAGTCTAAGCTTTTTAGAAGCGATATGGCCAAGTATGACGACAACTGGAAGAAGCTCATTAACAACTCCCAAGAATGGAGTTATCAGGTGCTACGATCGGACATCATGGAGGTGGAAAAGCTTCAACCAATGATCTTAAGCTTCGTAGAGTATGTAGCTTTGAAGAAGCGCGAGGGAAACCCTGTCATTGATGATGAATTTCTAAAAGAGTAGCTGCAGCAAAAGGTAAACAGCAAAAGGATAAAACTGCTACAGTGCTGCCACTAGCAAACAAAATAGGGAAAAGATGAAAGATGTTTTAAAAATGTAATATATCTGGGGGTAGGTGAAACCCTACTATTAAGGGTGCAGCGAATCACCCTTGTGGCACTGATCTATGTGGATGCTGAGAGCTCACAGGAATGACTCAGGCCAGATAACCAAGTTACGCCTCTTACACTATGCACACAAGTAATGCAACAGTATATATTAAACATGCACAGCTAAATCAAATACAACAAAGTAAAAGACTTGCATGGGACCAAAAGAAAATTCTATTAACAACTCCGCCTTAGATTATTACACAAAATAGCAAAACCATGAACACGGGTCGGGCTCTACCGATAATGCTCGCACTCGAGACCTTACAATGCCCAATGGCTAACAGTTCAGCCCTCAAGTCCCATCTGATACCATCATGCCTATAAATTGAAACCTATCCCATCTAATGAGTTGCAAGCCTCACTATGATTCGACTTAGATACGCAGATCTGGGTTCGAGTCCCTCTAAGCTATGCTTCAATACTGATCACCTACAAAACTCTTTGCAATGCTAGATCATATAATTCTATATCTCTGTATTTCTTCTTTACATTCACCAATAGTATATCTTAAACATGCACACCTAAATAAAATATAACATAGTAAAAGACTTGCACGGGACCAAAAGAAAATTCTATTAACAACTCTGCCTCAGATTATCACATAGAATAGCAAAACCATGAACACGGCTCGAACTCTACAGATAATGCCTGCACTCGAGACCTTACAATGCCCAATGGCTAATAGTTTAGCCCTCTAGTCCCATCTGAGACCATCATGCCTATAAACTGAAACCTATCCCATCTAATGAGTTGCAAGCCTCACTATGATTTGACTCGGATACGCAAATCCGGGTTCGAGTCCCTTTAAGCTATGCTTCAATACTAATCACCTACAGAACTCTCTACAATGCTAGATCATCTAACTCTATATCTCTATATATATTCATTACATTCACTGAGATGAGCTCATTATATAGATACAAGGCATAATGGCATAGTCACGCAACACTCGAGTCGAGCTCAAGTCCAACTCAACTCGCACTCTTGTTCAGAACTCGGATAGCCAATCGGCCAACTCGCCACTTCTGTTACGAGCAATCAACCCAACCTTTGTGGATACCCAATGGAGCACATTGCGCACCTCCCAATAGTTTGTCGATGGCCCACATGAACCAGATCCATACCATTCGGCAACTGGTCGGTGCCTAGCTCGACCTTGATACTGACCCTCGGAGATCACTGATACAAACTTGCAAAGCCAAATCAAGGAACTCCAATTCGAGCCCCACCCTGCATCCTTATCAATCAGTGCAACTATCTCATAAGCCCAACATTGTGTCAAAGCAACTCGGATCGGTTCGCACACAAACCAACTCAGCTAGTTTAGACACTTGTCTTTGAAATTGTTGTTACATTCTCCCCCACTCTATTTCAGGCGACGTCCCAACGTCGGTGCGACCTCCTCGGCCCCATGGGAGACTCCCCTTCAACTTGTTCATTTTGAAGGCAAAACAAAGCGCCTGTCCAGGTACTCCAACGCCTTTTCCTCAGCCTCCCACAGTGCCTCGGCCCATTCCCAGGTAGCATCCTTCCACTCCCTATTCTTCCAGATAACCAAAAACTCATGAAGCCTATGCTTCCCAATACCACGCTCTCTCATGTCAATGACTTCCTCTACCAAGTACTCGGGTTTGTCAATCAAATTGGTTGGCCCGTGTGTTGGTACGTTGCAAAGTAAGTCATCTGTGTTGACATGATGAGGACAGAGCTGACTGACGTGAAACACTAGATGAACCTTCATATGCATCGATAGCCTCAACCGGTATGTGACCTTACCAATCCGACCTAGGATCTAGAAAGGACCATCAAACTTTTGAACCAAACTCTGGCTCATACCCCTCTGAGGACTAAAATGTAAAGGGTACATTCAGATCAGAACCTAATCTCCGACTTGAAACTCTATGTTTCTTCTGCTAGCATCAGCACCCGCTTTCATTCTGTCACTCACCTTTGTTAAGTAATATCAAGCCAGGTCAACTTGATCATTAAACTCTTTCAGGTAGTCACTTTCCTCAATGCCATCAAAACCCTAATATGCACTCAACATAGTTTGTGGGGTTAAAGGTTGTTGGCCCGTAGCCAACTGAAATAGTGAGAACTGACTCGCTCCTAACTTCTATAAATTATAACTGAATTATGCAATGTCGAACAACTCTAGCCAGCTCTTTTGATCCAAACTGATGAAATTCCTTAAGTAAACCTCAAGGATCACATTGACCCTTTCTGTCTGACCATCTGTCTGCGAATGATAGGAGGTAGACATCAACAGCTTCATACCCATTAGTCTAAACAACTCGCTCCAAAAGGGACTCATAAATTTGGGATCTCGATCAGAAATGATGCTAAGTGGCACGCCCCAGTATTTGATCACCTGACAAAAGAAATATCTTGCAGCATCCTCGGTGGAACAACCCTGTCAGCAAGCCACAAAAGTGCCATACTTATTGAACCGGTCGACGACCACCATGATACTAGATAACTCATTTAATTCCAGAAATTGAGTTATGAAATCCATACTGAGACTAGCCCAAGGACGAACCGACACCGAAAAACGCTTAAACAACCCTCCTGGTAGGCAATGAACTATTTTGTCCTACTGACCTATCAAGCAAGTCTTCACAAATTCTTTGACATCATCCATTAGCTTAGGCCAAAAGAAGCCTCTTTCCAGCAAAGCAACCGTGCTTTTCTATCTCGGGTGTCCATCCCAAACTGAGTCGTGACACTCTTTCATGAGATCACGCCTAAGCTCCTTCCACTTAGGCACATAAACTCGGTTCCTTGAAAACATCAAAATTCTATTTTGCAGATGGAACCGCCTTGTCCTACCCTGCTTCACCTAGTTGACCACTTGGAATGCCTGCGAGTCCGCCTCTAGTCCTTCTCTGATCTTTCCCAACATCTCATCCAAAATAAATATCCTAGATTCTATATTGCTTGCTTCTTGCACCTGTTTTATAGCGGCCAGCTGAGCCTTACGGCTTAGTGCATCTACAACTACATTCTGGTTACCCGGGTAATGGACCAAGTCCATATTGAACTCAGCCAGGAACTCCTGCCACCAAGCTTGCTTTGAGGTGAGCTTCGCCTGAGTCTTGAAATACGTAGAACTTATATTGTTTGTCTTGACTGTAAATGGAACACCAAGCAAATAGTGTCGCCACACCCAAAGGCAGTGTATGATACCCATCATCTCCTTCTCATGAGCTAGATACCACCTTCCCTGTCATTCAGCTTCCTCGACTCGAAGGCAACTGGGTGACCGGCTTGCATTAGGACTCCTCCCACCGCATAATTTGAAGCGTTCGTCTAAACTTCAAACATGCTGCCAAAGTCTAGCAATGCAAGAACCAGCTTGAGCAGAGTCTTGCCTTCACCTCCTCAAATGCTTCATGGTGTTTATCCATCCATTTCCAGGCTCGATCCTTCTTCAGCAGATCAGTCAAAGCCGTGGTGATCTTTGAATAACCCTTCATGAACTTATGGTAGTAGTTTGCCAGGCCAAGGAACTGGTGCACTTCATGAACCGTCTGAAGTGGCTCCTAATCCCTGATTGACAAGATCTTCTCTGGATCCAGCTTAATGAATCCTCCGTCGATGACATGACCCAGAAATTGCACCTCTTTCTAAGTGAATGAGCACTTCGACTTCTTAACATACAAATTATTTTCATGCAACAATTGAAACACCTCGGCTAAGTGTGCATGGTTCTCTTCTAGATTCTTGTTGTAGATTAGTATGTCATCTAAATATACTACAATGCACTTGTCTAGAATATTTCTAAACACATCATTCATCAATGTGCAAAAGGTGGTTGGGGCATTGCAAAGCCCAAACGGCATCACTAAGAACTCAAAAGAACCATACCTCATTGTGATAGTCATCTTCTCCTCATCACCAGCAGTGATGCGGACTTGATAATAGCCCTACTTCAGATCCAGCTTCATGAAATAGGTCGTCCCACCCAAACAGTCGAAACAATCAGCAATCAGCGGCAGAGGGTACTTGTTCCTAATTGTGAGCTTGTTTAGAGCTCGAAAGTCAACACATAGGCACAGAGTCGAATCTTTCTTTCTTTGAAACAATGTACAAGCTGCATAGGGCGACCTCAAAGGTTTTATGTAGCCTACTTCAACTAGCTCAGCTAGTTGCTTCTTGAGCTCGGCCATCTCTGGCCCAGAAAGTCTATACAGGGATTTCACAGGTGGCCTCACTCCGGTTTCCATGTCGATACGATGATCAACTGCTCAGCATGGGGGCAGACCTGGTGGAAGCTTGTTTGGCATCACATCCTCGAATTATTTTAGCACGCTGGCAACTGCATCAGGATTCGTGGGTTGAGAAGCCTCTTCTTCGTCCCAATCTCCAATCAGCACTGCCAAATATGCGAAATAGTCCTTCTTGCGCATGCCCTTGCTAAAACCCATAGCAGAAAAGGCCTTCGATGTAGAACCCGACCTTACTGACTTGACTAGGCAAGTCCGCTCGCCATCCAAGAACATCAAGCTTCTAAGGTAAGGAAAGATTGCCGCCTTCGCCTTACGCAAGAACTCTTGACCCAGTATGAGATCAAAATCCTCCATCACTCTAGGAACCAGATTTGTCGAGCCCACCCATTGTCCAACTCGCAGCTTAGCATTCTTAATGTTTCCAACACATTTCTGTGTAGCCGTATTGACAGACTTAAAACTCAAAGAAGTGGCCTGAATCGACATCCCTAAAGATCTTTCTTTCTTGTCAAAAATGTAACTATGAGATGTGCCTATGTCGACCATCACTATGATATTTCTTGCCCCAAAGAACACTTCAACATAGCAGAGCTCATGGTCTTTCTCAGCTCCAACAGATGAGCTGCCTCCTTTGGTTTGAAGAGTCGTGTGGAACTTCAATGCACCCATCTCGTGCACTTCTCCATTCTCAGGCTCAGCTTTGGATGCGTTCAAGCTTTTCTTGTCAGGGCAATCCCGAGCCCAATGCTCAGGCTTACCGCAAATGAAGCATGTCTTCACCTTGCAAAAAGCTACAGTCAACTTGGCATCATGTGAACTTTGGCCAGCTTTTCGATTATTGGACTTCTTGGTAGAAGTTTGGTTCGAACTCTTTTTATCTTCACGCAGGTTGAACTTTTTAACAAGCAGACTAGAACTCCCAGGTGGATTCTTCGTCATCTCGCCTTTGAAATCTAGTAGGCGATCAGCAGCAGTGATAGCGATGGCAAGTGTTTGCACGTTTTGCCTTCTCAGATCCTCTTAAGCCCAAGATTGCAGCCCCTTCATGAAGAAGAACAATCTATCCATTTCACTCATATCCTTGATTTTGATCATTAAGGCAGAAAACGTCTTGATGTAGTCTCAGATTTTACCAGTGTGCTTCAACTCCATCAATCGAGTTTGACACAGCCAAGCTGAATTTCCTGGGTGGAATTGCTCATGTAGCACTTCCTTGAACTCATCCCAAGAATGGATCTCTGCTATAGGGTGGTCGCCTTTCAAGTCTTCCGACCTGGATCGCCACCACAACTTTGCGCTTCCCATTAAGAATGTCGTAGCTAATTTGATCTTGCCACACTCAGAGAGGTCTGGAATGTTAGACAAGAACTCATCCATCTCCTAGAAGAAGTTCTCCAATAGCTTATCATCTCACTAACCATCATATGTTTCAGATTCGTGGATCTTTGGGATGCGGCCTCTTCCAGTCTGGGTCACGATCGTAGCCTTGGTAACATCTGCATCATCTTGCAGCCTCTTTACCTCGACCTCAAGAACTTCAATACGACTCTCGACATCAATGGCTTCCAAAGAAGAAACCCTGATATCGAGTTGTTCCATCATGACGTGAGTTCAAGATCGGGGTCTACCTCTCATTGTCCGAACGCCATCAAATTTGTCATCTCCACGCTCCAAAGCAGAGCCATGTTCGCTCTTTGTGGAAGCCATGCCGAGCTTGCCAAGAACGCCAAGAAAACCAAGAAGATCACAAACTTGCTCTGATACCAACTGTCAAGGGTGCAATGGATCACCCTTGTGTCACTAATCTATGTGGACGTCGAGAGCTCATAGGAATGACTCGGGCCAAATAACCAAGTTATGCCTCTTACACTATGCACACAAGTAATGAAACAGTATATATTAAACACGCACAGCTAAATCAAATACAACACAGTAAAAGACTTGCATGGAACCAAAAGAAAATTCTATTAACAACTTTGCCTCAGATTATTACACAGAATAGCAAAACCATGAACACGAGTCAGACTCTGCCAATAATTCCCACACTCAAGACCTTACAATGCCCAACGACTAACAGTTCAGCCCTCCAGTCCCATCCCAGACCATCACACCTATAAACAGAAACCTATCCCATCTAATGAGTTGCAAACCTCACTATGATTCGACTCGAATACACAGATCCGAGTTCAAGTCCCTCTAAGCTATGCTTCAATACTGATCACCTACAAAACTCTCTGTAATGCTAGATCATCTAACTCTATATCTCTGTATATCTTCTTTACATTCACCGAGTTGAGCTCATTATATAGATACAAGGCATAACCGCATAGTCACACAACACTCGAGTCGAGCTCAAGTCCAACTCAACTCACACTCATGTTCGAAACTCGGATAGCCAATTAGCCAACTCGCCACTTCCGTTATGAGCAATCAACCCAACCTTGGTCGATACCCAACGCAGCACATTGCGCACCACGTGGTAGTTTCTCTGTGGCCCACATGAACCAGATCCATACCATTCGGCGCTTGGTCGGTGCCCAGCTTGACCTTGATACCGCAACTCAAAGATCACTGATACAAACCTGCAAAGCCAAATCGGGGAACTCTAGTTCGAGCCCCACCCCGCATCCTTATCAATCAGTGCAACTATCTCATAAGCCCCACATTGTGGTGGAGCAACTCGGATTGGTTCGCACACAAACCAACTCGGCTAGTTTAGACACCTATCTTTGAAACTGTCATTACATTCTCCCCCACTCTATTTTAGGCGACGTCCCGACGCCGATGCGACCTCCTCAGCCCCATGGGAGACTCCCCTTCAACTTGTTCATTTCGAAGGTGGAATGGAGCGCCTGTCTAGGTACTCCAACACCTTTTCCTCGGCCTACCACAGTGCGTGAGGCGAAGGCAGAAATCTTTCCTTACCTTGGAAGCTTGATGTTCTTGGATGGCGATTAGACTTGCCTAGTCAAGACAGTAAGGTCGGGTTCTACATCGAAGGCCTTGTTTGCTATGGATTTTAGCAAGGGTATGCACAAGAAGGACTATTCCGCATATCTAGTCATGTTGATTGGAGACTGGGACGAACAAGAGCCTTCTCAACCCATGGATCCTGATGCAGTTGCCAGCGTGCTGAAAGAATTTGAGGATGTGATGTCGGACAAGCTTCCACCAGGTCTGCCCCCACGACGAGTAGTTGATCATCGTATCGACATGGAAACTGGAGCGAGGCTGCCTGTGAAATCCCCGTATAGACTTTCTGGGCCAGAGATGGCTGAGCTCAAGAAGCAACTAGCCGAGCTAGTTGAAGCAAGCTACATAAAACCTCCAAGGTCGCCCTATGCAGCTCCTACATTGTTTCAAAGAAAGAAAGATTTGACTCTGTGCCTATGTGTTGACTTTCGAGCTCTAAACAAGCTCACAATTAAGAACAATTACCCTCTGTCACTGATTGCTGATTGTTTCGACCATTTGGGTGGGGCAACCTATTTCACAAAGTTGTATCTAAAGCAGGGCTATTATCAAGTCTAGATCATTGCTGGTGATGAGGAGAAGATGGCAATCACAATGAGGTATTGTTCTTTTGAGGTCTTGGTGATGTCGTTCGGGCTTTGCAATGCCCCGGCCACCTTTGCACATTGATGAATGATGTGTTTAGAAATATTATAGACAAGTGCGTTGTAGTATATTTAGATGACATACTAATCTATAGCAAGACTCTGGAAGAGCACCACGTGCACTTAGCCGAGGTGTTTCAATTGTTGTGTGAAAACAATTTGTATGTTAAGAAGTTGAAGTGCCCATTCGCTCAGAAAGAGGTGTCATTTATGGGTCATGTCATTGGTGGAGGATTCATTAAGCAAGATCCAGAGAAGATCTTGTCAATCAGGGATTGGGAGCCACTTCAGACAGTTCATGAAGTGCGCCAGTTCCTTGGCCTGGCAAACAACTACCGTAAGTTCGTGAAGGGTTATTCAAAGATTGTCACGCCTTTGACCGATCTACTGAAGAAGGAATGGGCCTGGAAATGGATGGACAAACACCATGAAGCATTCGAGGAGCTGAAGGAAAGACTCTGCTTAGAGCCGGTTCTTGTGTTGCCAGACTTTGGCAGCACGTTTGAAGTTCAGACGGACGCTTCGGATTATGCGGTGGGAGGAGTCCTAATGCAAGCCGTTCACCCAGTTGCCTTCGAGTTGAGGAAGATGAACGATAGGGAAAGGCAGTGTCCAACTCATGAGAAGGAGATGACAGGTATTGTACACTGCCTTCGGGTGTGGCAGCACTATCTGCTTGGTATTCTATTTATAGTCAAGACAGACAATATAAGTTCTACATATTTCAAGACTCAGGCGAAGCTCACCCCGAACCAAGCTCGGTGGCAGGAGTTCTTGGCTAAGTTCGATATGGACTTGGTCCATTACTTGGGTAGCCAGAATGTAGTTGCAAACGCACTAAGCCGTAAGGCTTAGCTGGCTGCTATACAACAGGTGTAGGAAGCAAGCAATATAGAGTCTAGGATAGCTCTTTCGAATGATATGTTGGGAAAGATCAGAGAAGGACTAGAGGCGGACTCGCAGGCATTCCAAGTGGTCAACCAGGTGAAGCAGGGTAGGACAAGGTGGTTCCATCTGCAAAATAGAATTTTGATGTTTTCAGGGAACCGAGTTTATGTGCCTAAGTGGAAGGAGCTTAGGTGTGATCTCATGAAAGAGTGTCATGACTCAATTTGGGCCAGACACCTGGGACAAAAAAGGATGGTTGCTTTGTTGGAAAGAGGCTTCTTTTGGCCTAAGCTAATGGATGATGTCGAAGAATTTGTGAAGACTTGCTTGATATGTCAGCAGGACAAAATAGTTTGTCGCCTACCAGGAGGGTTGTTGCAGCTTTTGCCGGTGTCTATTTGTCCTTGGGCTAGTCTCGGGATGGATTTCATCACTCAGTTTCTGGAAGTAAATGAGTTATCCAGTATCATGGTGGTCGTCGACCGATTCAGTAAGTATGGCACTCTCGTGGCCTACCAACAGGGTTGTTCCGCTGAGGATTCTACAGGATATTTCTTCTGTCAAGTGATCAAATACTGGGGCATGCCACTTAGCATCATTTTTTATCGAGATCCCAAATTTACGAGTCACTTTTGGAGTGAGTTGTTTAGACTAATGGGTACGAAGTTGTTGATGTCTACCTCCTATCATCCATAGATGGATGGTCAGACAGAAAGGGTCAATACGATCCTTGAGGTTTACTTAAGGCATTTCATCAGTTTGGATCAAAAGAGCTAGCCAGAGTTGCTCGACATTGCACAATTTAGTTATAATTTGTAGAAGTCAGGAGCGAGTCAGTTCTCACCATTTCAGTTGGCTATGGGCCAGCAACCTTTAACCCCACACACTATGTTGAGTTCATATTAGGGTTCTTATGGCACTGAGGCAAGTGACTACCTAAAAGATTTTAATGATTGAGTCAACCTAGCTCGATATTACCTAACAAAGGTGAGTGACAGAATGAAAGTGGGTGTTGATGCTAGCAGAAGAAATGTAGAGTTTCAAGTGAGAGATCAGGTTCTACTCCGAATGGACCCTTTACAGTTTTGACCTCAGAGGGGTATGAGCCAGAGTTTGGTTCGAAAGTTCGATGGTCCTTTCCAGATCCTAGGTCGGATTGGTAAGGTCGCATACCAATTGAGGCTGTTGATGCATATGAAGGTTCATCCAGTGTTTCACGTCAGTCGGCTCTGTCCTCATCATGCCAACACAAACGACTTACTTCACAACGTACCAACACGCGGGCTAGCCAATGTGATTGACAAAGCACTGAACGATATGGATCTGGTTCATGTGGGCCATAGACAAACTATCGCGGGGTGCGCAATGTGTTGTGTTGGGTATCGACCAAGGTTGGGTTGCTTTCTCATAACAAAAGTGGCGAGTTGGCCGATTGGCTATCCGAGTTTCGAACAGGAGTGTTAGTTGAGTTGGACTTGAGCTCGACTTGAGTGTTGCGTGACTATGCGGTTATGCCTTGTATCTATATAACGAGCTCGGCTCGGTGAATGTAAAGAAGATATACAGAGATATAGAGATAGATGATCTAGCATTGCAGAGAGTTTTGTAGGTGATCAGTATTGAAGCATAGCTTAGAGGGACTCGAACCCGGATCTACATATCTGAGTCAAATCATTGCGAGGCTTGCAACTCATTAGATGGGATAGGTTTCAATTTATAGGTGTGATGGTCTCAGATGGGATTGGAGGGTTGAACTATTAGTCTTTGGGCATTGTAAGGTCTTGAGTGAGGAGCAGAGTCTGACCCGTGTTCATGGTTTTTCTATTCTATGTAATAATCTAAGGTAGAGTTGTTAATAGAATTTTCTTTTGGTCTCGTGCAAGTCTTTTACTGTGTTGTATTTGATTTAGTTGTGTGTGTTTAAGATATATTGTTGTATTACTTGTATGCATAGTGTAAGAGGTGTAACCTGGTTATCTAGCCTGAGTCATTCCTGTGAGCTCTCTGCATCCACATAGATCAATATCGCAAGGGTGATCCACTGCACCCTTGACAAGTAAAGTGAATCTTGGCCACTTATTTTTCTTTTTGAAAACTATAAATAGGGCTCTCCTCCTCTCATTTTAAGAGAGTTGAGTTGTTGTAAAGGCATGCTGCAGAAATTGCAATAGAAAATACAATCATTTCTTACTGTATTTTGGATTTCTCCACATGTTTCATGATTCTTCTCCCATTAGTTAAAACTTTAATTTAAGTTATTTTTTTGTCCTATGACGTTGGTAGATCTATTATGTTGTCTTTGGTTATGAATTTTTCTGTTGTGTGTATTCTTTCTTTGTCCATACTTTTGGTCATTTGTTGCTGGTAGGTGACTGTGTAAAGTTAGTCTGGACTATAATTCCACAGCTTCTCCCTAAACTTTGTCTTTGTTCACATTTGCATGGTGAATGAATGATGAATATCTGGAGTCCTTAGAAGATAGCATAGATTTCATGATTTTGTGAGAATTCTGGTTAAGTAAAATCATATTTTAGGAAATTGTCCACAGCAAGAACCTCCATGATCACTATTCATCGGTAGTTGTAGGTCCAAGAACCTTCCTTCTTCCTTGCCTCTTTTCCCTTTTTTTAAGAAACAATCTATGCTAAGGTTCATTGCACATTGTAAAGCCAAATCCAACGAAACAAATGGAGTTCAAGACTGTTGTTTGAACCTACAGCAAAGTGCAGTAATTTCCCACCTGAAGAACTTCATTCATAGACCTAATTTTCTTATAGCTTTAACTTTTGTAAGGCTGCCTTGTGATTCCAGAAAATCACATCAATTAACTTATATATTCCAAGCATCATCATGACCTGACATTCGAGAGACCTTGGGATAGTGTTCTGCAATTTGATTGTGGAAGATTGTCTTTCAAGAGAGGTAATACACTTGCGTATTACCTGTGTTGAGAAGTCCATTAAAACACAATCAACAGAACTAGTGCTAGAAGGAGGGCCTTTTGGAGATAAAGTTGGATTGAATTGGATCATTCTCCCCTGAGATATTTCACCGAATCTTGAGATCTACACCGAACAAGGGAGAATTTTAGGAATTACAGCCCCCTGTCTGAGCTAAAAGAGCTGAATGAAGGGAACCATCTATCACTTATTCACCAAACCAGCTCACTTCTCATTCACCTCTATCTTCTACATCATCGTTGGTAGCGCCATCTTCCCTCCGTCCACTCCAAACAGCCTCCCAGGTTGCCACTCCATCTGGTCTGAACACTACCTTTCAACTAAATACAGTCACCAGCCCTGTTGTTATCTTGTCAGTTACCGTTGCTCATTTATAGTTACAAGCCAATCTTGCACAACCACATCCAGCGCTCCCTCCAATGGTGTGGTTGGGTAATAACCCATCTCCTTTGGCCTTCAACCTCTACCATGATATGCCAAAGAATCTTGAGAATTTCTGCACAAAGTTCAACTCTCGGGATCCACAAAGGACAGTCGAGGAGCATGTCAAGATTTTTGAGATTGCCTTTAAGACTACGCAAATCATATACGAAGATGTGGCCTGCAGGATCTTTCCCTACTCCTTAGGGGAAGAGGTCTTTTACTAGTATGTCAATTTACTAGCCAGAACTATTAGCACATGGGACCTTCTAAAGAATGATTTTCTGTAGAAATTTAAGACTTCGATCAACCTTGCAGACTCGTATCAGCATTTCATGTTGATTCAAAGGGAGGTTAATGAACCGATCAGTTTGTTCAATGATCGTTTCCATAGAGCGTACACCCGACTACAAGCCCCATACATTTTCAATGATGTTGTTGTCTTACCTATTTACTATGCAGTGTTGGATAACCTCTCTTCAGCTTTGGTAAAGAGAATGCGACCACCACCCGCTAGGTTGGTCGATGCATACGTTGAGGCCATTATTTCCAGCACAGATCTGGGGTAGAATATTTTTGGTCTGCTGCCTTCTCTTGGGTAAACTGCGTATCCGATGCAGATTCAGGGGCTTACTCAAGCATTGCAGCATCAGATGCCCCTGTTGAATCCAGTACCACAGCTACCTATGTTTTGCACCCTATGTAGCCAATGAATCAGGTGTATCTGGTACCTCACTACTTGATGTTCCAGTAGTAGAATTCGCATCCTCCACCATCCCAGGTGGCGGTGTACCTCCAGACAGCTAAATTTCCACCCGCTCATCAGAATCATACGGTTGCACAGCCTGTGTTCCTTCAGAACGTTGCGTCACAACTGAACAATGACAAAAAGGACAAGATTGACGAGCTTATAGAAATGATCAAGAAGATGTCCATGGAGATGACGCACTTAAGAAACCAGAATAACCAACTGCAAGTATTACAAAATAACATCCAGGCTAACCTTAATCGTGATAACCGAGATCATCGTGAAAATCGGGACAATCGAGATGCTAGCACGTCATCCGGGCAAAATTATGATAGAAATCAGAATTCAAGCCAGAACTTTGAAAGAAGGCCCTTCCAAAGGCAAAATCGGACATGGAACACAAAACCCAACAACAGCAGCATTCCCACGCCCCTTGATCAGCCCAACAGTAATGAGAACCCAGCAAGCAGAGTTTACTTGGCAGAAGCTGCTTTATCTGGTTGGTGTCACATACACAAAACGAGTCACCACTCCAAGCTAGATTGTTCGAAATTCCAAACTACAGTCGAGATTTTCCAAGTTGAAGTTCAAAATGTAGTGGACAATTCAAGGTGCAGAGACATTGTCTCGTCCGACCCATACGACTCCTCGGCGTTGGTGCTAAACCAGGCTCCTTTCCCAAGGATGGAATGCAACACACCAGAGGAAGAGGGTGTTGATTCCAACAATTGTGATAAGGTGAAGGAGGTAAGTTCTAAGGGCCCTTTAGCTCAACTTTTCAATTCAATAGATAATGGTTCTAAAGATGATGAAGAAGAGCCTAGGGAAGACAAAGTCCAGATGTTTCACCAACGGACTACCCCATATAACCTCATAAATAGGCAGGTCGGTGGTCATGTTGGAGGACCTTTTATGACCTCCACTCCACCGAATAATTTCAGTACTCCTCCCGATCCAAATGCAAGTAATAATCTGGGTTTTCCCCATACACCCACACGATACCTCAACAGAAATAAATAGCAAAATAATAGCCAAATTCAAGCCACCAGTTCCTCCCAGAATGTTTCCTATGATCAAGAAGTAGAACATATGGGGGAGTATATTGCTGAGGAATTCAAAAAGGTAAAGCTAAGCATGTCTGCATTCGAACTTCTAAAGGTGTCTGTCGTCGGGAATGCCTTTTTAAAATGATAAATGGGACTTTGTCACGGGAGTCAGCTCAAGAAACCCCCACAAAGAGGGTCTCCTTTGATGATCAGCAAGGTGAGCCGATTGTTAGGTAGATCTTCAACAGTAAGGTTGACCCGCCAGCAGGTCAGCAAGCCAACAAGTAGCCCGACAGGGTAACTAATCAAGTACCAACCCAAAGTAAGGGCAACGAGAAGGACAAGGGGCAAGTCACCCAAGTGGACGTTTTCAAAGGATTGTTTCAGGGGAAATTTAAAACTCCTCCTTTTCTAACCACCATTTGTGTGTTCGGGAAGAAACTCCATAACTGCCTGCTAGATTCAGGCACATCGACCAGTGTCATGCCCTTGAGCATGTGCAAGGCACTTGGAATAACGTGACCCCCTCTCGACGAAAGGTGACACAACTTGACAAAACAAAGATCAGCATAGTGGGGGAAATTAACAGAATACCTATGCAGGTTGTTGCCGATCCTCGAATCCAATAGACCATTGACATTCAGGTGGTGGATATCCCGGATACATACGGTATAATCCTAGGAAGGGATTTCATGAGGGCATTAAATGGATATGTCGTAACTGATTACTCACACATGTGGCTACCATGGAAAGGAATCCTGAATCAGACTCGGATTGACCGGGAACCACGAATGAGATTCATGATCACTGAGTACAATAACATGAACGAAGTGTTGTATGCTAAAACAGGTTTGGGGAATTATTCCCCAGTATCGTATCGGAATGAACAGGAATTCCTAGAAGATCAAGGAACGAGCAAGATCTTCCTTGTACTATACAGGCCGCTTGCTAGTTTGACCAATGTCTCTCAGAGCATTGAAGTGCTCGTAGAATTTGATGATGAAGAGCTAGGAGAGGATGACACTCGGGGATTGTTGGACGGCTTCCAATCTTTCATGGAAAAATGTGTTCAGGACCAGCTTAGTCTGGGGGCCTGAATGAACTTCCAGGAACTCTTGCTCCCTAATTGGTGCAAAGTACATAATGTTGCTCACTCAGAGTTCGACTGTTGTTTGTGCCAGGTAGCAATTGAACACATTAAAAGATAGGCTACTCTGAAGGAGAAAGGAGGGTCTGCGCCACCCGAACAGACATGCTTTGTCCCTGCACCTCCCCCCCCCAATGGTTACTTAAATAAGGTCCCCACCGAAGGCAAGAATTAGATCTATGGGTTATGCGTTCAAGGATTCTCCTAGATTCTGGACGTTGCATTTTGACGAGTCTAAATCCAAGCACAGAGCTGGGGTAGGTTTTGAATTGATCAGTCTTAAGGGTAATTTGTACTTTGTTGCTCATTGACTTAAGTTTTATTGTACCAATAATGTAGCAGAGTATGAGGTTTTAGTCTTGGGCCTCTTAATGGCATTAAGAAAGGGTGTCAAAATGCTCCAAGTGTATGGGGATTCGGAGTTGGTCGTAAAGCAAGTCAGGAAGCTTTATTCCTGCTATGACAAAAGACTCACCAACTACAGACGTCATGTATGAGATCTACTAGAAGGATTGGATGCATTCAATATTCAATTAATCCCACGCGCTTAGAATCATACCGCCAATGCATTGGCGCAGGCAGCAAGCACGCTATAGTCACTATCCATGTTTGGCCTAAGAAAATTCATGGTGGAGCTCACATTTATCCCATCAGTGCTAGATAACATAGCCAATTTCCAGGTATTCAATGATGACAAACACATTCTGGATTTCATCACCAGTTCAGACGTGTTTGCTACATAGATAATTGATGAGGTCGAGCCTCAAGAGGCAGACCTGGATATAGAAGGGATTATCAACCTAAATACCAACACCATCCCTAGGGGAATGGTCTAGTTGAAGTGAATCTTTGACCTAGATCAAATCAAAGATCAGTATCAGCAGGGTAAAAGGGATACCATCAGTGGCCAATGTGACACTTACAATCTAAGAATGGTCGGGAATACCAAGAATGCGTTCATTGGTAAGGTGTGTGCTCCTGAGGAAAGAAAAGGTATACTCGAGGCTCTACGGAAGTATCACAATGTCATCGCCTGGAGCTACGAGGATCTCAAGATGTACGATATGTCCATCATTACCCACACCATCCTGCTCAGACCAAATGCAAAGCCATTTCAGCAATGGCAGCACCCTATCAACGCTTTGCTGGAACCGATAATATACAAAGAAGTACAAAATTTATTGTCAGCCAGGATCATTTTCCTGGTTAGACACTCCACATGGGTGGAAAATTTGGTTCCTGTTAGGAAGAAAAATGGGAAAATTAGATTTTGCATAGACTTTCACAATCTGAACTGAGCTTCAAAAAAGGATAACTATCTCATACCCTCATTGGATGAGGTGTTATAGATAGTAAACGGCTCCTAGATGATGTCCTTCCTAGATGGATATTCAGAATACAATCAGGTTATGGTACAGTATGAAGATCGACACAAGACGGCATTCACCACCAAATGGGGAACATTCGCTTACAGACGAATGTCATTCAGACTAATCAATGCCAGTGCCAGTTTTCAGTGCGCCATGGATATTGCATTCAAAGATCTGATCAAAAAATGCATAATCATCTACATGGATGATTTGATAGTATTCTCAAAGCAGTGAGGTAATCACGTCACTGACCGATGCAAGGTCTTTGAAAGGTGTCACGAATTCGAGGTTTCCCTTAATCCGAAGAAGTGCATCTTCGGCATCACTGAGGGGAAGCTCCTTGGACACGTCCTATCAGAATGGGGGATTTCCATCAACCTCAAACATGTCCAGTCAATCATGAAGATCCAGCTACCAGGTAGCAAAAATGAATTGAAATCCTTTTTCGGGAAGATCAACTTTGTCTGCAAGTTCATCATAGGCTTCACGGAGATCGTCAAACCACTCAACATTATGTTAAAATAGGACGCTAAGGTCGAGTGGACCCCAAAAGAAAAGTGGGATTTTAGAGAGATCAAGAAGGGAATTGTTGATGCCCCTGTGCTGGTCAGCCCCAACTACCTGAAGCCTTTCTACATCTACTCCTTTTCTTCAGATCATTCTTGTGCCTGCATCTTGACACAAAAGGATGATGAGGGGAGTGAACATCTGATCGCATTCATGAGCACCCCTCTAAAGGATGTTGAACTATGCTATCATAGCATCAAAAAATAATCCTATGCTCTTGTTAAAGGATTCAAAAAGTTTAGACATTACATCTTGCGCAACAAGGTGTTCGCTATTGTTCTTGACCCCGCGGTGAAGATGCTACTTATGCAGAATGAGTTAGGAGAGCGAAGGGCCAAGTGGATTACATTACTACAAGAGTATGATATGGAGATCTAGCCAATGAGGCTGGTGAGAGGATAGGTGCTTTCCAAAACAATGGAGGAGGTGGTTATTGATGCTGGACCCGAACTCACCATGCAGCAGTACCAGTTGGAGGATGTCTCTTCGGGGGAATGGTACGATGACATAGTGTACTACCTGCTAAATCACAAATGTCTACCTCATCTATAGGGAGTCCAAAGGTGAGCCCTTAGGTTGAAAAGAAGCAGCTACATGCGATAGGGTGCTTTATTGTACAAGAGGAATCATGAAGGTATCTACTTGAGATGCCTCGGTAGAGAAGAGGTTGACCGTGTTCTCAAGGAATTCCATGATAAGTTCGGGACTGGTCACGGTTTCGGTTTATCAACTGCACATCAAATATTAAGAGTTGGGTATTACTAGACCACCATTTTCAAGGATGCTCACGATCATGTCTGAACTTGCCATATGTGCCAGACTGCTGCCACCAGAGAAAGGAATGTTGTTGTCTTGCCGCAACCTATTTTGGAGGTAAGGTCGTTCACGCAATGGGGTCTTGACTTCATTGGCCTGGTAAGTCCTTCATCATCTGCTAGACACAGGTACATTCTGACCACTACTAATTATCGTATTAGGCAGATAGAAGCAATAGCTTGTAGGAAATGTACAAATAAAGTAGTAACTAATTTTCTAGAAAGTTTTATTTTAAATCGCTTTGGTTGTCCTTATGCTCTAGTGTGCAATAATGGCCCTGGGTTTGCTTCATTAAAATTCATGGGTTGGGCTTTCTATTATGGTATAGCCCTTAAATTTTTATCCAATTATTACCCTCAAGGTAATGACCTTGCTGAATCGACCAACAAGAACTCGATCACTGTGATCAAGAAGCTACTAGATAGGAATCCCAAGGATTGGCATACCCAACTTCATTTTTCCCTTTGGGCGGATCACACCCGACACAAGGCTGCCCTCAGAGATTCCCCATATCATCTCATTTATGGCTTGGAGCCAATCTTCCCCATACACTTGAAAATCCTTACCCTCCAGTTCATCAATGTTTTTTATGAAGAAGGAGACTACAGAGAAGCTCGCCTGGTCGAGTTGCTGCACCTTGAATAAGTACGAGACCGTGCCATAGAAAATTTTGCCAAGCATCAGAGCGTAGTCAAAAGATGGTTCGACCATCGAGCCAAAATTAAGGCCTTCTGAATTTCCAATCCAATCCTTTATTGGGACAAGGCCCACGAAAAGAAAGGGGGAGACAACAAATTCGACAAGCTTTGGCTTGGCCCCTTTCAAATTGCTAAAATCCTTGGAGAAAATGTTTTTCATTTAAAGACTTTGATTGGTGAAGATGTCTCATTGCCTGTCAATGGGCAGCACCTCAAGCATTACTTCTAGGCCTGAGCTCTTCCGAAGTTGTTTGTGTAAATACCTATACATAGGTTAGAATAGAATTCCTGCTTTGTCCTTCAGTTTTGCTCATTTTCCTAGTTGTTTTATTTGGACCTTGGAAGAGTCTTCCCATTCTGCTATGGTGGTCGTGCTCAGCTCGATAAATGGTTTTCCCTACTGCCTTCTCTCGATTTGTTCTCCAGATAAACCTTCATTCCCTATGACTAACCTCTGAAGGCCCCTAAGCACCGGTTTTCGACTCTCGAACTCTAAACTAACTTAGGAAGGCTATCTGCTTGAATTCCCTGCGTTCATCATGGAACACATAGAAACACATTTTAAAATTTCTAAAGAATGGTATGGTGATTACTGAGAGGGCTAGATAAGTGAAAAATTTAAAGTCTACTCCAGTGACCACTGTGACTCCCAACCCCATAGTGAGCTTCATTGCTTACACGGTTGAACAGAAAGAAAAAAAAATGCTAAAAAGAGAAATCGAATGAAAAATAATGGACAAAGTGAACATAACAATCGTATGGGTGTGCGAATATCTCTATCAGGGCTATGGACGTCTGGTTGGCAGTAGAGCTATGTTCGTGGGGTCATAGCGAAAACTTCGTCAGGGCTATGGATGCCTGACTGGCAGTGGAGCAATGTCCAGGTTACTTTTGGGGTCAGCCGAACTACGTAGCTTATCTCTCTCGATCAGTGGTTGCTCGTGCTATCTCCAAAGGAAGTAAATGAACTCACCATGCACACACTTCCATGATGATGTCGCGACATGATTCAATCCTGCCTTTCTTAACCTTCTTTTAGTTCAACTTTGAAAATCAACTTTGGTGTGCGAAACCAGAAATCATGAGTTCATAATGAATATTTATCTTTCTCCTAACGGAGTCACCATTTGTTGTGCCTATCACACACACACCCCATTCAGAACAGGGACCCTCTCTTCCCTCCTTTTCTTGTTGGGTCCTTTTTGCTTTTCCTTGTTTTCCGTGCCCCTTTTTGCACCCTAGAAGGTAAACATATTCTCCAAGTCACATTTTAAGTTTGACCAAACTCAACCCCCTTGAAAAATGTTAAATCTTAAGCCTTTTTGGGTTTCCCTTATCTGTCAGCCTTTCTAACATCTGTGGCCCCTCTCGGGTTCGAACCCTCGGGTTTCCACTTTGACTTTGTCGTTGTTGATGGTCGGCGTCCTTCGTCCTTCTGAACTTTGGACCCCAGATCCCGGATTTCCTTGTCTGGAATTTCATTTCAATGTCATCGTTCTAACTGGCCGCTAGTCAACGTCCTCCCGGACCTCAAGCCTCAGGTTCTTCTCCGCCGTTCAACTTAACATTTTGTAGATTCTAAAACGGTCGTGGCTAGACGTCTTTCCAGCAACTGAACTCTGGATCACCCACCGTAGCTCTGAAAATTTGAATTCACCAACTCCACCTGCCACCGTACGGGGCATTTAATCACGACATTAATTACATTTGGGGCTATATAAACATGTTTCACCTATCATTTTCACATGACAAGGTGAAGTTTTGAAAGCTCAGCGTCGCTCTAGCATTTTCCACCTCCGTGCCCGAACCCTGCTTTGTTGTTCTTCGTGAATCTGACATTGTCCTTCTCTGGGAATTGAAGGTAGGTTTTTCGCCACCCCTACTTTCCATGTTTTCAAAGAATTTAAACTCAAAATCAAGTAAGCAGTAAAGTAAATTCAAAAACTTGGTACAGTAGCACCACGACCTAAAAACCCATGTTTTAAAAATTTGCAAAATCAATCGTCTTAAGGACCAAATCAAAATCTGGAGTTTGACCTCACCGTCGTTGTTCTACAAAATAGGCGACTGCCTTCCTTGGGCCTAGACTTGTCCATGGCCATTACCTAAAATTCAAACTTAAGAAATTGATAGCGACCAAACTTTCCTCGGGTCCCCACCGTCAGACTTCCCTGTTCGGGTGTCCATTGTGCCTCTGTCGTTCCAAACGGTCTTCCTTGAGCATCCTTCTAGACCGCGAACCCTGGGCACGTGAAATCTATTCAAACTTGTAGAGAAAAATCAACCGTCCAACCTCACCTCAGACTCCGGTGTTCGAATTTTCATCTCCAGCTTTCCGTGTTCGTTTCGTCGTTACCAACAGCGGACTTCGTCTGTCTTTCCAAGACCCAGACCCTGACTCCACAAATTCCGTCGTAAACCTATAAAAAGAAACCAAACCGTTGCTAGACCCGACCTCTAGAATTCCTTGTCCAGGATTTCGTGTCGCTTTCATCATCTCGAACGGCTATCCCGGGACGTCTTTCCGAGACCTAGACCCCAGTCCTCCTTTTGTTGAGCATAAAATCTTAAACACTATCATAAAGTCCAAACACTGTCTGGACTCCAGACTTTGGAATTCCATCTCTGGGATTCCGTTCCAGTATCACCATTCCAAACGATCAAACCTGACCATCTTTTCGACCTCCGGGCCCCGACCTTTGGTTTGTTGTTGGGCTTTCCTAATTGATGAATTTGTCTTCGGGGATTACCCTCAGGACTTCCATCCCCAGATTGCCGCCTGCATTTCATCGTTTGACACATCTGTCCCCTGACAGCTTCCCGACTCCGGCAACCTGAACTCCGAAGCCCAACGCCCGGAGTGTCATCTTCCTTGCACCGTTTCAAATGGTCTTCTTGCAACTGAAACCCGAACGCCTAAATAAGGGATCAAATGACCTCCAAATCCAAAACGGACTTCAACCCACTTCCTAAAGTTTGGTCCTCTTTCACGTCAGCCCTTCATTGATCAAATCCAAGACCAGAAAATCATTGGGAGTGTCTTGCCTCAATTTCCCTTCCAAACGGCATTTTGCCAAGGGAATTTCAGCCTTGGGAACCCAGATTGCATGTTTTGCTTCCTTCTAATGTTTTATCATATGTTAGGCATGAATGATGATTGTGGATCTAACCTTGATGTGCAAGAATTTGTCTGAGGCTGCTTGTCTATGTTTAAATGTTACTGATTCATGTCTCTTTGTGTAGGATTTATGGAATCCAATGCAGAAACCTCCGGTGCCACCAAGGAAAGGGGAAAAGGAACTGCCAAGGCACCTCGAGGCAAGGAGGATAAGGATCAGATGCAGTTTAAATTATAGGGGGGGCCACTACACTCCAGAATCACCACTCTTTAGAGAGACATCACAGATACCAATATCAGGCATGTCGATATTGATGAATTTACATAGAGGGTCAAGGTGGATCCAAAAATAGAAAATGCAAAATTAACCAGAAGCAGCAGAGTTGCTAAGGTTGTAGGCTTCCCGCTAGCTTTGGTGGCTCCCAAGTTGGTAATGGCATTCCAGGAAGCATATCAACCCTAGACCAGAACCATAGTGGACGGAGATGGAAACATCCTTGCAGACATGTCCCCTCTTGGGATAACTACAACCTTCCACATACCCGCCTTTGAAAGTATGGAGACCCCAACTATGGAAGAATGCAAGGCGTTATGGGATCAAGATCTTATAAGATGTAAGAAACTGATTAATCAGTATTAGTTGAAGGATAAGCGGGCCAGTGTCGGCAAAGTCCCGCAGGAGCTCTTTTGCAGTGATTTCTTCGAGGATTACCACGACCTCGTTACCTTACTAAGCAGAGTAATGGGCCTTCCTGCTATGGCCTTCTTCCAGGAGTGGATGTTATACTTTGTGGAGAAAATTCTCCATGGTGATGCTACTTTTGATTGGGGATAAATAATCAGCAATTGCTTTCGCGAGCAATTTATCAGTGTGAAGAAGACATCAAAGTTCTACATGACATCCTACCTGGTTTATTCGCTTGTTGATCAGCGATATTATCATGGATTGAATGTGATTCCCAATGCAGCACTAGGGAGGGAGCTCAAGCCTTATAACAGATACCCTCAACTGCAATATAGGAACTTCAAGAGGGACTACTACAGGGTGAATGATTCCTTCATTTCCTACATCATCCAGCTGCTTGGAGGAGATTTTCAGAGAAGAGTATCCCACAGTGCTAGGTCCCTCCTCAGGCATTATGCCTTCTTATACATGCAGTTCCCTAAATTCACTTACATTCACACCCAAGGATTCACAAAAAGTCTGAACAAGCTGCCTCAGTACCCCAATAATCGGATCATACTATTAGACCTGACCTGGCAGCTGCGACACATTTATAATATCCTGAGCACCAAACATCTGGTAGTAACACCTTATCCTATTGGCCTCGGTCAGGGAATGTACAAGATTCATACCTCCCAATGTGCAGGAAATTTAGAGAAGGAGTTGGTCGAGTACCACTTCCGGTAGTAGATATTTCGGCCACGAATGGACCCATATTGTCATATCAGGAAGGCACTGGGACCAGAGTACACTCGCCTCCACAATGTTGAGGACTTTTGGGCCAACTGCAAGGATAATCTTGAGGTGTGGTTACAACACTACATGTGCATGACTGCCCTCTACATGCGAAGAGTAAACTTCTATCTGGTTCTGGATCAGCTTGAAGAGGATGAGAGCACGATGATCGATCTGGGATATAGAATCGTCGCCAATATGTCGCTTCCCATGATTGATTGGGATGAACAAGAGGTTGATGACCTCAACGTACTCACCAAGCCCATGGATATTTTGATGAAGGCATGGATCGACCAACAAGTGGCCCGAATGAAACAACAAGGAGTTGCCTTAACCTTCAAGGAACTCAAAAGTGAGCCAAGCGGCTCTGATGGTGGGGTGACTACTACTAAAACTGGGGAAACTTCCAAATCCCCACCATTTGTCAAAACCAAAAAGAGAAAGGAAGCTAGTGAGCAGGTGCCAAACCTAAAGGTTTACACTCAAAAGGCTTCAGAGGGCGAGCCTTCCAAAAAGAAAATAAAAACACCCAGGGTTGTGGAGATGTTGGTCATACCTAAGGATCTGCACCTTGAAGGCAGAGATGAAGGGTCTAACCCACCGAGGTCTCCATTTGTTGTACTTGTTGCTGCCATTACCACTATTCCACCTGTGTTGCTTGCAGTATCTACTTCCTCTTCGCCTGCGGTGGACATCTCTGTCCATCTTGCCTCCACTTCTTTGATCATGCAGGTCATATTGGTGGATTCCTCCTCTACCACGACCTCATCGGTCTCTTCATCTTCTATGTCTCCTTCCCTTTTGTCTACTTTTGTTGCTACAATGCCTATCCTCAGTCTCCCAGAGTCCTTCATAAAGTACATGCAGAACGTTCCCTCTAAGCTTTTAGGGATGCTTACAATTCCAATAGTGCAAGCTGCAATAGCCCAGGCTATGGCCAACGCTCCAGCTCTCCCTCCCCCTATCGAGCCACCAAGAATGGAGGCAACAATGCAGATATTCAATGAGCTCGAGCGATAGCAGCTAGAGGCTATAAAGAGTCCCGAAGATGAGGAATTTGAATACCATGAGCACCCAGTGTTCAAGCACAGGGAGATTGATGAGGTAGCCTACGAATCCTCTAGTGAGAGCAGCGAGGAGTTGGACACACAATTCATCTGAGAAACAAATGATCCAAATCTCGACACATAATGGAGCAAGCAACTCAGGGAGATTGAGGACCAAGAGGTTGCACGACGGCCTATGATTGAAGGATCTACTGCTTCGGAGACTGAGACTGGCAAGTCTCCAGCTGAAAGACATGATCAAACCCCAGAGCATGACGAGGAAGCACCCCTTTGTGAAGATAAATAGGAAGATAAGCTCAGGGAACATGAGTATGATTGGGATGAAGAGGAAAAAGATACTAAAAGGGACAATCCCTTCGAAAAGCAATTGCTCACCAAGTCTCCCACTAAACGTGTAATGCTCAAACAGGACTCTAACGAGGAGAAGGAGGATGTACGGATTGAGAAAGAGGCCCTTGTTGTTAAAACCATTGAACTCAAGGTGGAGAGCAGCAAGGCTCAACATGAATCACCCAAGGAGGGGCCCCAAATGCCCGATTGGATGGGGAATCAGCTTAGGCAAAAGACTCCTACCTTAAAAGATCCTAAGGCAAGGCTAGAATCCATACTGGCAGAGCACAGATAAGCACCAAGAAAGAGAAAAGGCCAAAGATCAGATTGAAAGTAACCATGGATGCCTCTGGATCTAGGGCAGTACAAATAGAAATGTCGGTGGTTGGCGAACAAGGAGTGACCTATAACGTCTCCACCATCAATTTGGGAGTGGCCACAAGGGAGCAAAAGGTCGACCACCGCTAGGAATCATTCGCCACAGTGGTGCACCTTATCCAACAGGATAAGGTTTCAAAAGAGGAACTTAAAGCACAGGTGGCCGATCTGGCAGCCTATATTTAGCAATGGTCATCTCTCGATGAGTAGCCCACCACGTTGTCAGCCCCGCCGTAATTGTTTTCATAAGAGAAAATCAATAAGTTGGAAAAGAGAAGGATCTTGGATAAGACTACGGAAAATTGGTTCTAGTAGGTCTTAGACATGGGAAACACGGGCATCAACTTGGTTGTCCAAATAGCAAATAAGTTCTTGGAGGTGCAGAGAACACTTAAGGGTACAAGGCAAGTCTGCGAGGAATTCCCAAGGAAGTACAAAGCAGCTTACCCAAAAATTGAGGCCATACTCATGTTGCCAAGTGAGGTTTGGGAGAAGGACCTTTCCCTTAAGGATAACGACCATTGATTAGTGGATGTATGGAAAGGATATTTTGATCATCGAAAGGGAAAGTTGGAGCAGATTCTAGAACGGGTAATTCTGGATATCGAATGGGCCAAGGAGGCCAGAGGGGATTGCGCTCAGTACCTCAAGCTGATGGTGGGGTATGAGCTACCTATCATTGAAATTAATCCAGAGAGCATAAAACCTCACTTCTTGAAGAACATGGAAGATGGGATGTCGGCTTAAGTTACCACGAATTTCATGAGTTTTGTTGCTCGAGCCTTCACCCAGTCTGAGCTTTTTAGATGCGATGTGGCCAAGTATGATGATGACTGGAAGAAGCTCATTAACAACTCCCAAGAATGGAGTTATCAAGTGCTACAATCGGACATCATGGAGGTGGAAAAGCTTCATCCAATGATCTTAAGCTTCGTAGAGTATGCAGATTTGAAGAAGTGCTAGGGAAACCCTATCATTGATGATGAATTTCTAAAAGAGTAGCTGCAGCAAAAGGCAAACAGCAAAAGGACAAAACTGCTACAATGCTGCCACTAGCAGACGAAATAGGGAAAAGACAAAAGATGTTTTAAAAATGTAATATATTTGAGGGTAGGTGAAACCCTAGAGTAAAGTGAATCTTGGCCACACAATAGAATTGAATCTTGGCCACTTATGTTTCTTTTTGAAAACTATAAATAAGGCTCTCCTCTCATTTTAAGAGAGTTGAGTTGTTGTAAAGGCATGCTGCAGAAATTGCAATAGAAAATACAGTCATTTCTTGGTGTATTTTGGATTTCTCCATATGTTTCATGATTCTTCTCCCATTAGTTAAAACTTTACTTTAAGTTATTTTGTTTTCCTATGACTTTGGTAGATTTAGTATGTTGTCTTTGGTTATGAAGTTTTCTATTGTGTGTATGCTTTCCTTGTCCATACTTTTGGTCATTTACAGCTGGTAGGTGACTGTGTAAAGTTAGTCTGGACTATAATTCCACAGCTGCTCCCTAAACTTTGTCTTTGTTCACATTTACATGCTAAATGAATGATGAATATTTGTAGTCCTTAGAAGATAGCATAGATTTCATGATACTGTGAGAATTCTAGTTAAGTAAAATCATATTTTAGGAAACTGTCCATAGCAGGAACCTCCATGATCATTGTTCATCGGTAGTTGCAGGTCCAAGAACCTTCCTTCTTCCCTGCTTCTTTTCCCTTTTTTTAAGAAACAATCTATGCTAAGGTTCATTGCACATTGTAAAGCCAAATCCAACAAAACAAATGGAGTTTAAGATTGTTGTTTGAACCTACAGCAAAGTGCAGTAATTTCCTACTTGAAGAACTTCATTCATAGACCTGATTTTCTTACAGCTTTAACTTTTGTAAGGCCGCCTTGTGATTCCAGCATATCACATCAAACAATTGATATATTCCAAGCATCGTCATGACCTGACATCCAAGAGACCTTGGGATAGTATTCTGCAATTTGATTGTGGAAGATTGTCTTTCAAGAGAGGTAATACACTTGCGTATTACTTGTGTTGAGAAGTGCATTAAAACACAATCAATAGGTTCCAATAATAAAAATATGGCCTTGAGGACAAAATGCATACAGCGTTCACTAAAAATAGAGAAGACCCTAAGTGCTGGTAAGGGAACAAATTCACAGACTAAGGAAAGGAACACCTAGCACACATGCATTGCCCTTATACATAATTCAACTACCCTCCAAATGCCAATAATAGAAATGCATAAAAAAAATGATTATTATCACGGCAATATGTCCCTCAAATAAATCTAAATGTTTAGTTTCAATTACAACTCAATCAAGAAACAAAATCAATTTCCAAATATGACCTTCATAAAAAACAATCGAATCACCTATGAGGATCAATTTCCACTCAGCAAGCAGTCCGATTTGATATTAAATACTAGTATTAGATTATTTTTTACAAGACGGGCACTATTGAAATGGCAAACAACAGGTTCACAAACAAGCATATGTTTTGAAAACAGAGATGAAATTCGGAAGAGCAATGGAACCTGGATCCGATCGTTTAACGAAGTTGGAGATTTGGTGCCGAGATCAACTGTCATGCTCATAACAATCCATTTCTTCCCGCTAATTCAATAATGATCCACTTTTCCCAAAACAAACAATCAATCGAACATACTTTGTTTTCACAAAATAATCTTGCATACAAGTTTTCTCCATTCGAAAACAAAAATCCAACATGCCAACCCAAAATTTCCTCCACAAGATAACAAGGAAAGCTTTTGTTTTTCGAAAACAAAAAGCAACAAAAAGACTCATAAAAATAGCATGTTTCCATTCAACAATTATTTTGGAGTCATGCATGTGCACGAACTCCATTTTTTCTATTTTTTTAAATTGCTTTAACAATTTTTTTTCACTGATTATCCAACATCTCTTTCCAATTTAATATTTTATTTTCATCTTTTATTTCATTTTAATATCTTTTCACATTTTAATTTATTATTAAAAACTCATTATTAAATAATAATTATCTTTATATTTAATTATACAATACTTTTTTGCATGACAGTTTAATTTAATAATTTAATTATTAAAAATTCCATATAAGTATCCATTTTAAATCTTGATTTACTTAATTATTTATTTAATTCCTAATTAATTAAACAACCTTATAAATCAATTTAATTTAATTTAATCAATTAAACAAGACAACCTAAAACTATTTATCAACATAATTTTATTTTAATAATTAATCAAACATCATGAAAGGGCCAATCACGGAGGGGCACTACATCCTCCCCCCTAAGATTCAACTTACTCCTAGAAGTTGCAAGATAGAATAAAACACACGTAAATATAAGGAACATCAAATTATCAAGCAACCCAATATCAACAAGGACAAAAAAATGAGAACAACTTACCATGAACATGTACATGACTAACGCGTGACCAACTGGGTAATCATCCTCATCAAGGATGATGGCAAGGGTAGGGGACCTTTTGTCATCTCTATTTTCAACAACATTTCCATTGGGTATTAAGGCATGCATAGACCTGACAATTCAGGTGGATTTGATGCTTGGTACTTGCAATCTGCATCAGAAAAATTGTCGAACAACATATATATATCAAACAATCAAACACACCATGAGAGGAAATCGCAGCATAACAGGACACTCACAAATGATTAATGCTACATTGTCCCTCCCACTAATACACTTCAAATAATACTCCACATCAATGAATAACAACAATTACATCCTAAACAACATAGATCAATCATGAATTAATTGCATAGTAAGCATAATCATATAACGCATGATACTCATAGCTAACTTAATCTAAACACACAAATGAATCCATATAACCATCATAACCTATGCATAATTCAATAGTATCCTAAACATCAAACTATGATCAACTATCATCCAAAACATTAAAACTAACATCTACCAGATATCATAATGTATGCTAAATAGAATAACTACAAGTCCAACAGAGAATAGTGTGAGGGGCACAATCAAGCTCACTCTTGGAAGCCTGCAAATAGTAATGGGTAGAACTATCACATCCAAGATGCATCCTCCCAAGTAGATGAAGTCTCAACATTAGGATCCCATTGGACCCTCACCTAGACTATGACTCACCCCCCGAGGGTTAATCCTTGATGTTGCAGAACATGCACGGGTTCCAAAGAATGCCACCCATCCCCTACCTGAGGTCTCAATAATTGTGTCTTGATACTCAACTTGGCGATTACCAACTGTTGCAAATGCTCTATAAGACCTACCAGCATCCCCATTGTTGGCCTCTGACCGAATCCTGTAGTGTTCTTTTGAGGACATTGTCTAGCTAGGTGGTCCTATTGGCCACAAGAGAAACATCTCATACCCTGCCATACCCTCAGCCACCCGAGGGTGCACTAGACTACTGGAAACTAATCCCACTAACCACAGACTATGCGCTTTGAGCTGGCTTGTCAAAATAATCACACTTGTTTCACTACCACCTCTATCTTTCGTAGCTTGATACCTACTACCATGCTAAGACTGAGAGTTCTTAGGTTTTGACTGTGAACATTGTTGTTGTTGCTATGGCTATCCACCCTTAGTAGGTGTTTGATGGCCCTTGGAGGATCCTACAACCTAATACTGACCACCTTGAGACCCGAAGCCTGTTGGGGGTACACTACCAATCTGCACACCAATATGACCTCCCAGTGCTATAGCCAAATTTTCCTCCACCAAAAGATCCTTTTCTACAACCACCTCCATAGTCTTCATCTCAAAGACACAGACTCCTCCACTGATATGGGCATTCAAACCCCTGATAAAGTGTTGCACCAACATATCCTCGTGATTGTTGATACCAGCATACTACTTAAGTTAATAAAACAAGTGCTCATACTGCTCTACCGATATGGCCATATGTCTCAGCTCGTGGAATTCATCTGCACAGCACTGCCTCCAATGATCCGACGAGAAAGGAGCTCTAAATCTCTCCATGAACATTTACCAAGACATTGAACCGATGTCAAGATGCAATTTTTTCTCCTTTAAATGCCACCAAGTAGACGCAAAACCTCTCAAATGCATAATGGCACATATTGCCTTAGTGTTGTTGCCACAAGGATGCATTGAAAAACACCTATCTAAATAAATCAACCAATTCTCTACCTCCAGACCACCACTAGACCCATCAAAAGTAGGAGGACGTGCCCTCAAAAGGTCTCTCATATGACCCGCTACAATAGCCTCCTGCTTTGTTGTAACCTCTCTCCTCCTAGGAGACCTTTCTCTTTCCCTATCCACCTACTGATTACCCACCTGTCTAGCACCTAATAGAGCAAGGGCCTCCTCTAGCATATGTCATAGTTGATCTAGCTCTAACCCCAGCTAACGCAAATTCTGACCTCCGCCTCCCTGACTTTTGTGAGAGCTTTGTTGCTCCTCACAATCACTCTCATGGGCACTCTGAGAAGCGGTGATCTGATGGATATCCCTACGGCCACCACCACGACCTCTACCATGACTCCTACCTCAAACTCTAGGCATCTACCTACACACACCACCAATAGAAAAGTCACAAATAATTAGACGAGGATGATAGATAAGGGACAACATAAGTGCAAGAGTCTAAATAGCAAGGACAACCTAATGGGCTCATATGAACCAAAGAACCCAGTGTTAGAACCTTGGGCTCTGATACCAGGTGTAACGCCCTACCACAAAACCCCAAAGGACAACACATCTAAATTACAATTATAACAATATTTTTTTAAGTGAAACAACATAAGATCATACTATCAATTACATAAAATGTAAATACACGTACATATGCACTAACTATGTCCTTTAGGGTATCATGACTGCATTAAGAATATATCAATTATCCAATCTAAACATACATCATAAAATAACTAATAACAACAATTCATTTACATCTACTGCATTAAAAGACATGCATATATATATATTTCCACAAATATAACACCATTCAAGAGCATAGAATACGAACAAATGAAATCATAATCAATTTCCCATAAATTGGGTAGATCATTACACTATTCACAAGTTTACATCCAGCTTCCCTTATAACAGTAGGGAAGATACATCAAATACATACTAAGATACAACTGAAATATATGTCTGGTGAGTATATGTCTGCCAAAACATAGTGGCAACCCATAGATAAGCAATCATACACAGAAATACTTCATTTCCTTGTCTATGGCTTGTCATGGTATTCCAATCACCATGGTGTTGCAATGCCATGACAATCCATATTTACTATTATGCTTTGATAGTAAACACTCGATATTTTCCAACAAGCATATAAATGCATAGTATGATTGCAAGTTGGAAAACACACTGTGAGCTAAGTATGTCTGCGAAAACACAATGGCAACCCATATATAATCAATCATACATAGAAAAAGTTCATTACCTTGTCTATGGCTTGTCGTGGAATTCCAACCCACATTACGTTGGAATGCCATGACAATCCAGATTTACTATTATTCTTTGATAGTAAACACACAATATTTTCCAAAAACCATATTAATGGATATCGTGATTGCAAGTTGGAAAACATAGTGTGAGGTGAGTATATGTCTACCAAAACACAACGGCATACCATAGATAAGCAATCATACATAGAAATAGTTCATTTCCTTGTCTATGGCTTGTCATGTCATTCCAATAACCATGGTGTTGGAATGCCATGGCAATCCAAATCTACTATTATGCTTTGATAGTAAACACACAATGTTTTCGAACAACCATATACATGCATTCTATTATTGCAAGTTGGAAAACACAGTGTGAGGTAAGTATATGTCTGCCAAAATACAATGGCAAGCCATAGATAAGCAATCATACTTACAAATAGTTCATTGCCTTGTCTATGGCTTGTCATGTCACCATGAAACCACATTTCTTTGAGGCATTTTTCAAACAATTCACTACCTTGTCTATGTTGTTGCTTACTATTATGCTTACTAATATGCTTTCATAGACAAGGAAGTGAAAATTTTGAAAAAATGCATCAAAAAAATGTGGTCTCTTGGAATTCCATGACAAACAAATGCAATTGGCAACTACAATTATCACTCTAGTATGAATGAATTAATATCTTTGACAATAGTATTTGGTTGCATAGGTGGAGTTCCTTGTAGTTGTGGGTATAGTTTCACACTATATTGTTGATACCTCTACTAAAGATGACAATATGTATCTATGAGCCAAGAAACTTGTTAAATAAGGTGTTTCCCATTGTCTAACAAAATTTGGTTAGGGGGTCTTCATCTACAAATGTCACTCTATTTATCATTATATATCTGTAATTATCACTCTAACTATCTGCAATTATTTTGGAAAAAATGGTGGGAGATGAGAATGTTTGCCAAAACATAGTGGCAAGCTATAAATAAGAAGTCATACATAGAAATAGTTCATTTCCTTGTTTATGGCTTGACATGACATTCCATTAACCATGAGACCACATTTCTTTCAGCCATTTTCCAAATGGTTCCCTGCCTTGTCTCGATTGTTGCTTACTATTATGCTTTCATAGACAAGGCAATGAATTGTTTCAAAAAATACCTCAAACAAATGTGCTCTCATGGAATTCCATGACAAAAAATACAATTGTAAGTTGCAATTATCACTCTAGAATGAAGAAATTAATCTATTTCAGAATAGTACTTGGTTGTGCAGGTGGAGTTCCCTATAGTTGTGGGTATAGTTATTACCTATGCAATGTGAAGTACCTACATAACTACTTTTAGGTTCACTATGTAAAAAAATTATATTGTAATTGTATCGCCAAAAAGTGTATTCTTTGGCACTTTTTCACTCGTTTTGACATTTCCCTTAGATTTTGGCCTTGTTTTGCCTTGATTCAGTCTAGCTTGCAATTCAACAACATTCTAACTGTGTTTTACTAAGGTGTCGTGAAGTGTTATAACACATTTCCTCACTTTTCTAAGACCCTTTCAACATAATTCACCTATACAACCCCTCTTTATCCCTTTCCAAGCCTTGTGACAAAGTGTTGTAAAGTGTTGTAATGCACTTTCACACTTTCCTAGGCTTGTCACCCCTAATTTAACCCTTTTCTTATGCTAATTTGTCCCCTTAATGTACTTTTAGGCCCGATTAAAGTGTGTTTCGGGAGGCAAAGCTAATAAAAATTATTTAACATTATTTAATTCTCAGCCACTACTTAAAATTGCCCAAGTGGACTAGGTCGCCACTTTGGGCAACCTAGTCCCTTTAGGCATACATTTCAAAAATAAAATAAAATCTGATGGGAATCTTGCCTCCTAAACCCTAGTGTCGGCCTATCATGTTGCATTTCGGGAAAATTAGGGTTTTGCATGTACAAATAAGGGTTTTCATCCTCATTTTGACCTCTCCTAAGATCATTTTTCACCTTCACTTAACCTTCACAAGTACTCTTGCACTCAAGCTTCCCAAGCAAGCAATCAAGCATGAGGGCATTACAAGCAACCTCCATTGGAGTTGATTCTTGCATGTTGCAGACATCTTCAACAAAGGATTTGGTAAGTTTTTAAATTGTTTTATCATTTAATCATCCATTCCTTTCATATTATTTAATTCGGATTTAATTATCATCAAAGGGGTTTGACTAAGGAAAACCCCTAATCTCTAACCCTAACCCTTATCTCCTCTTTGCATATGTGATTTGCAGGTTTTTGTATGCAGGTTTGTCAAGAAGAAAGGTGTTAGAAAGGTGTCCTCAACCCATCAAGATCACTCAAGTCAACAAATTCCTAGTTGAAGCTTGGAGACCTCTCTCAGCCTGTTTTCCGTAGAATCTAAACCAGACACCTATGGGGATCCGGAGTGCAGACTGAAGGCCCCAATCTCCACTTTCAGATTCTCAAAAACCCAAACAAGGACTAGGCCACCCATAATGGTGACCTAGTCCCTCTGAGCTTTTTTTTTTAGGATTTTCACATTTCTGGATACCCTTTTGGCAGAAACCTAGTCTAGCAAAGTTTCCCAACAAGAGGACTATGTCGCCCAACTTGGCAAAACTGTCCCTGTGAAGATTTTTGATAGATTCCAGAACATTATGGGGCCTCTCATCTACAAGTTTCATTTTCCAAGTGCACAAGATCTGAACCCTCTAGTTTACTTTATGTTTATATGCATTTAGGTCATTTAGTTTACATTGCATGTGGTTTAGATTTACATTTCATAGTTAGTTAGTTTCATCTTATTATAGCACTTAGCCACACTTTACACACATATCACAACCCTAATCAGCCAACCTATCATATCCTTTGAATGCAATCACCAAAAATCATATCACTAGGTGAAAGAGAGCCTATTTCCTATACCAAGTGCTCCTAGGTGAAAAACCCTAGGGGCCTAGTAAAGGGAATCCTCTTTCCCTTGTTTGCATATGTTTTTTGTGGTTCATTTTGGTGAACTCGACTATCCTACACTTGATACCTTTTTGGTTTTTGTATTCCATCTTAGGAGATATCTTGCATTGCATTGTTTGCATCCTAGGGTTTATAAAAAATTGCAATAGTGAAAAACTCATGTTAACTTGCATTTTTGCATATATAATTTCATTGAAAATCTCTAAAAATTTTCATTTTCATCTTGGGATTGCATCATATAGCCTAATACACATCCAAACCACTCAAAAAACTCAAAAAAATTGACAAAAACCCTAACTGGGACTAGTTCGCCATTCTGGGTAACCTAGTCCCTATTCAGATTTTTAACTACCTGTTACAGCATCAAAAACCTTATTTTTGTACTTCCCAAACCTCCTAGTACCATATACTATAATTCTGGAAATTTTTGAGCTCCTACCTCAAATTCATCAATTTAGAGTGGTCATTTTTTATATACCTTCTGCAAAATGCTTACATTTTTGAAAATGTGCTTAGCATTGATCAAAGTACTTTTTACTTTTCCTTATACAATGTTTACATTCATAAAACTCTGCATAAGTTTTCTAAAAGTACTTTTCATTCTTTCATATGCATTGTTTACATTCTTCAAACTTAGCATACATTGGATGAAAATGTTATGTATATTTGTGTCCACATTGTTCATATTGTTGAAATGGTGCATGAAGTGGTTACATGTATTTTTCATTTCTAGTATCATACAAATATAGATATGCCAAGAAACCTTCCCTACCCCCTCCCTATGAGAGTGTTCTAGTGATAGAGAATACAACCTTGGACATTCCGAACAATCATATTCGTTCTTCCCCTAATCTCTCTCCTCTTGGTGATGCAGAGATTTTGGAGTCAGAAGAACCAATTATTGAGAGTTCTGAGAATCCTAGTTGTTTCTCTCCCCTTATCTCTCTTAACCAAAATGATAACATAACCATAAGGGATCATGACAATAACCTTTGTCCTTCTCCTAGTATCTCTCCTAGGTGTGACAAAGATACTTTGTCGTTAAAGGATACAATCGATGAAAGTCATGAGTATCTTAGTTGTCCTCCTTCTCCTAGGGAAGCCCTTCTAAAACAAGACAATTCCACCATTGATCATTACCCTCCTTGCGATGAAGTTCTTCTAGAAGAACCAACCATTGAATGTGAAGAACATTCGATTTGTAGTTCTCCTGAAAACTCTCCTCTTAAGGAGACTATCATGGTGCAAGAATGTGTAAACCTTGACACCTATCCTTCACACACTCAACCTTCCCTAGGAGAAGATAATCAAGTGACATCCAAATCCACTTCCTTAATCGATCATGAACATAAAGACAAGCTTCTTGAGGTTATGATGACACAAGTGGGATCTCCTTTAAATAGTGAGCCTTCTAAGTCCCCTCCCACTAGTGAATCGCATAAAAAACTAAGAGATATCTTGAAATCCATGATGCACTCTACTCATAACAATTTTTCACAGCCACTAAGTTGTAACTTAGTGACTCAAACATCTAGGGGATCAAGCATCACTCCTACACCATTCCCCTTTTCTCAACTCAGAGTCCCTCGTGTTGAGGACCTTAAAAAGACTCCTACTGATATATCAGTATGGGAGTTAATTCAACTTTCACCTACAGTCAAATTTCTATTTCATGAAATGGCACAAATATAGCTGGATGAGATTGAATCTTATATAAAATTGAACAATCTCAAACCCCCCTCTCATCCCATGCAAGAAACCCAATCTGAAATCACATTCTCTAAACATGAATTGCCCTCACTTGAGATTCAAAACAAGAATGATCCCTTGATGATAAAGGTGATCATTAATGAAACTCTAGTTAGAAACACTCTCATAGACAAAGGAGCAGAGGTTAATGTTTGTAGCATGGACCTCCTCAACAAACTTGGCATGGACAAAAATCTCATTCAACTTAATAATGTTCATATTTTTGGCTTTGACAATGTTAATAGGAAGCCACTAGGGATGTTCACATTACCTATTGTGGTCGGACCGATCGTGTTGCCTACTTTTGTCCATATCATGCAAGGACCCCTTCTATACAATCTTATCCTAGGGATACCATGGATTCATGCTATGAAAGCAGTCTTGTCTACCCTTAACCATACAATGAAATTTGAGTACAATAACAAGATATACATGGTTGATGCAGATGCACGAAGCTATGAATCAACTAATCACAACATTTCCAACTCCCCTAATCCTTCCATTTCTAAACCCAAACTTATCCAAGTTGATACTAATCTTTCACCTACAACAAAAATCTTTTGTGATCATTGTGGGTTGTTAGATTCTACACCTCCTTTCACTACAAATTCTAAAATCTCACCCTCTTGGTCCAAAGAGTCATATACAAACAATTCATTTTCAGATACTAGTTCTAATAACACTTGGGGTCTTACGCCTCCCTTTAAAGGAGAGTGTGACACCTCATGACCTACACAAATACCACCCTATGTCTTCTATGCTCAACTTGGTTCTACATCAACAACATTACCCCATATTGGTGATGGGGGCTATATAACTCTCATCCCTCATATGGTAACAACACATAATACTAAAAAGGATTTGTGTGCTTGTCCAACAACCAATCCTTCTCCGCAACCCACAACCCCTTCATCTAACGTGGAAGAGTGTTATGGTATCAACCACCATCTCCTTCCCACACATGGATGCAATGAACACATGACACCAACTGAAATACCATACTCTTTCAAGAAAAATTTAGGGTTACCTCCCTCCTCTCCATTTTCTTCAAACAACAAATTTTAACCATCTCATGGAACTTGGTGCTTTCCCTTCTGTGGGGGCACCTAATTCCTCTCCCTAATGCATACCTTATCCTTTTGGCTCACCTTTACCTTGCACTAAGTGGGGGAAATGGGTTTGTTAGCCTTGTCCTCGTATGTCACTTATCGTTGCATCTTTTGACTAGACATTAACATCTCATGAACATACAAGAGCAAGCTTGAGAAGTGGACGACATGTCTTAAGGTTAACTCGCATGTGACATACTATCCTTTCCATGATGTATCCATGCTTGGAAACATATGACTCAACATAGGGCTTTCCAAGTAGGCTCTCATGTCCTTTTCGCATTCTTGCCTTTCTCTACTTTAAAGCAATTGCTCATAAAACAGTGTGTAACAATTCCTTTAAAGTGGGCGCATACACTAGCACTATTTCTTTTTGCATTTTCCTTTCCTTGGTTCTCAGTGAAGACTTGCCACTTCATCTGATGAGTCTCTCACTTTGTGGATGACATGAGGTTTAATGTCCTTCATGAAAGTGACCTATCTTAGCATATTACATTCCTCTTAGTGGCCTGATGCGACGCACTACATCCCCTAAGTTGCAAATTTCCATATTATTTGATTGGTCCTCTCTTGGAGACATTACACACAATGCTTCCTAAGTAAAAAACCTCCCATTAATGAAACAAGACTCCTTTTCAAACATCCCTTTTGCATTTTATATTTCACTTTTTGCATTTGTGCATACATGGCCACCTTGCATAACACAACTTGCATGTTTGTGGTGTCATCTTGCACTTGTTCATGAGTTATAAGAATCCAAGGCTTTTCTTGTCTCATGAACCGCACCCTTTTCTTTTGTGGTGCCTTATCAAAGTTATCAGGAGGTATAACTTTGGTATGGTTGAGCGGGAAGCCCAACTAGCGGCATGACTTTCCCCATGGCCACCCTTTTGTGTGTGAGTGCATACCAACCATGTATATGTATCTCACCACCTTTTGGAATTCTCAGCCGGTAGACAACCGAAATTCTTGTTGGCCCAAATGTGAGTACACCCCTTTCCTTTCAGACAAACAGCCTAGATATGATCCATAACTAGTTGGACAAACGGTCGAAGCTTGATCCAAATTTTCCACCTCTCTTCCCTTTTTCACATCACTCCTTGTGTGATCTTTTGTACTTATGTTTTTTCTTCCATGGGATCTTGATCTTGGGGGATTGATCATCCCTTGTGATTGATTTCATCTCATATTACTAGCATGAATACATTGGATCTCACTCAACGTGCGTGACTCGACTACTTTAGTGTGAGTTTGAAGCAAGTTCATCCTCTCACTAAAGTGGGGGCTAAATGTGTCGCCAAAAAGTGTAGTCTTTAGCACTTTTTCACTCGTTTTAGCCTTTTCCCTTAGATTTTGGCCTTGTTTTGCCTTGATTCAGTCTTGAAATCTTGCAATTCAACAACATTCTAACGGTGTTGTGAAGTGTTGTAACACATTTCCTCACTTTTCTAAGACCCTTTCAACATAATTCACCTGGACAACCCCAATTTACCCCTTTCCAAGCCTTGTGACAAAGTGTTGTAATGCACTTTCACACTTTCCTAGGCTTGTCACCCCTAGTTTAACCCTTTTCTTATGCTAATTTGTCCCCTTAATGTACTTTTAGGCCCGATTAAAGTGGGTTTCGGGAGGCAAAGATAATAAAATTTATTTAACATTATTAAATTCTTGGCCACCAATTAAAATTTCCCAAGTGGACGAGGTCACCACTTTGGGTGACCTAGTCCCTTTATGCATACATTTCAAAATTAAAATAAAATCTGACATGAATCTTGCCTCCTAAACCCTAGTGTCGGCCTATCATTTTGCATTTCGGGAAAATTAGGGTTTTGCATGTACAAATAAGGGTTTTCATCCTCATTTTGACCTCTCCTAAGATCATTTTTCACCTTCACTTAACCTTCACAAGTACTCTTGCACTCAAGCTTCCCAAGCAAGCAATCAAGCACAAGGGCATTACAAGCAACCTCCATTGGTGTTGATTCTTGCATGTTGCAAACATCTTCAACAAAGGATTTGGTAAGTGTTTACATTATTTTGTCATTCAATCATCCATTCCTTTCATATTAGTTCATTTGGATTTAACTATCATTAAAGGGGTTTGACTAAGGAAAACCCCTAATCTCTAACCCTAACCTTGTCTCCTCTTTGCATATGTGATTTGCAGGTTTTTGTATGTAGGTTTTTCAAGAAGAAAGGTGTTAGAAAGGTGTCCTCAACCCATCAAGATCACTCAAGTCAAAAAATCCCTAGTTGAAGCTTGGAGACCTCTCTCAGCCCATTTTCTGCAGAATTTGAACCAAACACCTGTGGGGATCCGGAGTGTAGACCGAAGGCCCCAATCTCCATTTTTAGATTCTCAAAAACCTAGAAGAGGACTAGGTCACCCATAATGGTGACCTAGTCCCTCTGAGCTTTTTTTTCAAGGATTTTCACATTTCTAGATACCCTTTTGGTAGAAACCCAATCTGGCAAAGTTTCCCGGTAGGAGGACTAGGTCGCCCAACTTGGTGGAAGTGTCCTTGTGAAGATTTTTGATAGATTCTAGAACATTCTGGGGCCTCTCATCTGTAAGTTTCATTTTCCAGGTGCACAAGATTTGAACCCTCTAGTTTACTTTTTGTTTACATGCATTTAGGTCATTTAGTTTACATTGCATGTAGTTTAGATTTACATTTCATAGTTAGTTAGTTTCATCCTATTACAGTACTTAGCCACACTTTACACACACATATGACAACACTAATCAGCCAACCTATCCTATCCTTTGAACGCAATCACCAAAAATCATATCACTAGGTGAAAGAGAGCATATTTCCTATACCAAGTGCTCCTAGGTGAAAAACCCTAGGGGCCTAGTAAAGGGAATCCTCTTTCCCTCCTTTTATATGTTTTTGGTGGTTCATTAATTTAAAATGTCATCTATCTATGAGCATCTACTTATTAGCTATACAATGCAAAGTAATGCTTTCATTTTGAAAGATGTGCAATGCAATGAAATGAAAAACACTATGTATTTATAAAACTGCAACCTGCATCACAACATACCCAAACCCTCATGGTTTTTAAGCTTGTATATGTACATGTGCATTACAAATAGCAAGAACACCAATTTCTTGACATTTTCGTTGATAATGAGTAAACTTGTTGAAAGTGGTGAAACACAAAGTGTTAATGGTTCTTGGAAAACAATGGGTGTTTACAAAACAGTGCCTTTCCTTACATTCCTAAGGTCTAAATAACAAAATCTTATAAAGACATTCATATTCTTCTGTAAAATTCTAAGATGCAAAACACTAGGTTTTACAAAACCCGCAACCCACTTAAAGTTTGAAAACAATTTACAAAAAAATGTTAGAGTAAAGGTTTTAACTTAGTTATGTTAATTAAGTTGTCTTTATTCCTCTCTTAAGATTTAGCTTTAGTTTGCATAATGTGACATTTAATAATTATATTAATTATTAAATGTCTACCTATTAGGGTTTCTTTTAGGTTTTGAACAATCTCTTTTCTTAAAGATTGATCATTGTATTATTACCTCTCTCTGATTAATATATTTTAAGCTATGATATTGCTATCAGGATTCAACCGTGTAGTTTTCGAGTCAAACTCATTGACCCATGATTCATGAGTAGTGGTTCACAAGAACCCATATCTCATGATAATGAATGGTCCACTTAGCAGTCATTGCATCTAGGTGATGCTCACAGAGGTGAAGCATTGGTCTGTCCCGGGAGGTCACCCATCCTTAAGCTTTTAGAGCACCCTTACTTTTTTGTCTCCAATGTCTTCTTCTGTGATAGGTTATTTGCATGCAGGTGATCTTCGGGGTCTGTGAAGTTGGATTTCACAACTTCTACATGGTATCAGAGCTCCAGACCTGTGGCTACCTATTCATTTTTTGAATATTTCAACGTACAATTTTATTTTTTTTGTGCAAAAGTTTCAAGCTATGGCAATTTTTTGCCAAATAAAAGGGTTTTTCCATCATTTTTTGAAAAATTTTGACATTTATCTCTCAAACGGTGCATGCTAGTGCAAAACGGAACTCATTGTTGCACTCAGAAGACCCAAAAACCCCTATTTTCATGTGATATATGATAGGGTTTGCTGAAAATTGATTTTTTTGAGTTTTGGGGGTTAATATTTTATTAATTTTTTAATCTTTAAATTAATAAAATATTTGGTTTAATTCTTAAATGAGCACTTTTAGTAAACTGGTCATATCTTGGGCATACAGTGTTGAAATTGGGCAAACAAGATATCGTCAGAAAGCTAGTTTTGGGCACTATCCAATGGTGCAGGTTTGATTTTCTGGGTTTTCCGTTTTGATGCATGTTTTTCCAGTCAAATTCAGAACATGTGTTTTGCACTCTCAAAGGCATATCTTTTGTGTCTGAATTCTGTTTTGTGCAAACGAATAGGCATTGGAAAGGTGTTATAGTGTTCTTTCTATTTTTTTAGTCTATTTGATTAGATAATTTACCAGGTAAATTTTATTCAGCTTTGTGTGTTTTTACACTTTGCTCAATTACTTGGCCATTCTGGCACCTACATGGATTCTGTTTGCGTGAGATGGGCTAAATTAATATGATTTATCATTGCTGAGATCATTAGTCTCTGATTTTTTCATTTGAGTGAGTATAATGGGTTTTTCTACTCACCCTTTAGTTATATTTCTGGATAAGGATAATTATGAGTCATGGGCAAAGGACATACTTACACATTGTAAGTGGCTAAATATTTTGCCTTATTTATATGATCTCATACCTGCATCAGACACATCAAGGGGTTTATCTGCATGGGTTATTATTCGATATCATATTGTAGGGTTTATTGGTTGTAGTGTTGATTTTGACACTTTGTGTGCTTTATCCGACATTCGTTGTCCTCGCACACTTTGGCCACATCTTTGGGAGATTTTTGGAGACTCTAATATCTCTCCATTCCTAGAGGATCCTACTACAGATTGTCTCATCCCTCTTGCAGATGTAGATTGCATACCCTATGATAACTATACTCTAGAGGAGCTTGAGTATCTCACAGGTCTTGCATGTGTTGATGGTTCAGAGACTTGTATTCATGTTCCCACTCTTCAAATTGAGACTTCATCAGCATCTCCTGTTGTTTCTAATTCAGTGCAATAGGGAATCATACATCTTCCAAACATAGCTACATTGGACTCTTATGTTGCAGACATATCTTTCTTGTTTGTTGAGTCCTATATTGCAGATTTGGAGGATTCTTATGAGGACATACATCTCCTCTACCTTGACAGTCAGGTTATCACTGTACACCCACCATTATCAGTGCATTCAGAGGTTGCATTTTAGGATTCTCCACATCAGTTTGGATTTGGCATCATTTGTTTCAGTTCAGACAGAGAGATTCTTCAGCATCCTATCATGGCACACATCCTGAGATAGATTGGTTCATCACTCTTCACAGGTTTTCTTCATCATCGTCCTTTGGATCTGTTTCTTCCCAAGGGGAGGAATATCATTTGCCACTTCAGGATCTCCTTTTGGATTCTACACCAGGCATCTACCATTGTGACAGGAATTTCTTCATTGTGGGGGGGCCTTCTTCTCTCGTTCTATCTCTCCTATGGAGACCATTGTATATGTACTTATATGATAGAAGCTGTCTATGGGGGGTATCATGTAATCCACCTCCTATCCTTCTTTCATTAGTGCATTCCATTCCTTTCTTTGCATCCTATTTTGGGGAGGAGTTTTGTTTCCACGGGGTTTTCTCCTTTACCCTGTTTCATTTAGTTTGCATTGCTTTTGTAAATGGTTACCTGATCAAGCCTAGTTGTCGGGACCCATGTTTACTTTTATGCATTGTAGTTACCTTTGCTTTCTTGCACATGTTTGTAGATGCACTCATGCTCATCTTAAGGGGGGTGTTAGAGTAAAGGTTTTAACTTAATTATATTAATTAAGTTGCCTTTATTCCTCTCTTAAAATTTAACTTTAGTTTGCATAATGTGACATTGAATAGTTATATTAATTATTAAATGTCTACCTATTAGGGTTTCTTTTAGGTTTTGCACAATCTCATTTCTTAAGGATTGATCATTGTATTATTACCTCTCTCTGATTAATACATTTTAAGCTTTCACCCTTGTTTTTTTGTCTCCAATGTCTTCTTTTGTGACAGGTTATTTGCATGCAGGTGATCTTCGAGGTCTATGAAGTTGGATTTCACAACTTCTACAACAAAAACCCTCATAAGATTTTAAACCCCTTTACAACTAACAACGCAAATGATTAGAAACCCCTCAACTCACTTCAGATGTTTTTTTAGTCTCCCCTTGCTCTCCAACCTTTCACTTGCAACTCTATTCTCCAACCTTTCACTTTCAACCTACAGAATGAAAGAGCAAAATACACAGTGTTAAAGGTTGTTGGTAAACAATGGGTGTTTATAAAATGGTTCACATTTCATTACATTCCTAGGGTTTTAATCACAAAATCTTTTGAAGACATTCATACTCTTTTCTAAGATTCTAAGTTCTCAAAAAATTGAGAAACCTGCAACCCACAACAACAACGCACCTATATACATACAAAAACGCATGAAACCATGCATAAAAACATACACCATTGCATATAGTCAGTTAGAAACCCCTCACCTGAAGTCGGTTGGTCATCTCCCCTGCCTGCAATGCGCCCTTGCTCTCCAACATTTCGATTTCAACCTACAAAATGAGAAAGCCCAAAAAATGGCATGTTTTCCAATAATAGTACTCGTTACAATTTAAACCACATGTCTTAATCACATCATCGCCCTTCTCGCCTACACGTAGTGGATAGCTTCTTGCACAAGGTAAAAAAATGTTAACGTAATTTGGCGATGGGACGCCTCCTCGCTTTCTTCGTTGTGACGTTTCCTTCCATCTACCTGTTTCGTTACCTTTATCATTCGTCTAGCGGGCCTCGCATTATGCCATCTCTTCATGTTATGTATATTGTTATGTATGTTTTCATGCATTTTTGTATGTACATAAGTGTGTTTTGTCTAGGAGTTAGTCGGCTCCTTAATAAAATGAAATAAACTTAGACATATCTAGAGTTTTCCTTAAAGAAAGTAAGCATTATCTAATTATGAAATATTTACATATAGATTTAAAACATTAAGCAATGCAAATGAATAAAGAAAGTTGTCATCAAATTGACAAAAAAAAACTGCAAATGGAAATATAATGTTCTCATCCAGTTGCCAAATTAATGTTTGTCTTACTTTCATGTGATAAGTGAGATTTTGGAGGCTTTTACCTAATATTTTGGGGGATTTTACAATTAAATGACAACTAGTATACTATTAAATGATATTGTTTTCCGATGACTCAACAATGGTTTGTAGGTGTGAAACTTGTTTCAAGCTCAAATCTCACACTATATGTAGCCTATGGGCTAATTAGAATTTGAATTCCACTATCTACTTTTAAAATAATTTTAATTTTATAAAATATATTTCTTACTATACATTTATTTTATTTTATTAATTTTAAGAAACCAATTCAAATTCAAGTATATTACTCAATACTTCTATTATAATACTACAAAGACAATACTCACCCCTGCCATGGAGCTATAGGCAAGGCCTAGATCTTAACTAGTGATTAAATGTTTTGCTTGCAGCCAATCAAAATTCATTATTTTCTTTTTCATACATTATTTTAATTTTAATATATTATATTTTAATTTTCTTAAAGTTAAATGCACGATTTTTAACTTTTCAAATTTCGAAAATTCTTTTTCCTCAATTTTATTGGCTAAAGAATTTTGAGCGATAAAGGTGGATTTTCAGGAATGGTAACCATAAACTTTTTTATCGCAATTTTTCAAGGCATTTTTCAGAAAAAATTTAAACTTTTTAAAAGTTGTTTATTTTATCGCAATTTTTCAAGGCATTTTTCACGGCATTTTTAATGTTTGAAAGTTAAAATTAAAAATTGCTAATTTTTAATAATTACAAATTCATAAAACTTTGAGTATAAACGTTTTTGTCCGACATTTTTCAAAGCATTTTTCTACCACAAAGATCATAAAAAATATATATATATTTTGAAAGAATTTTTAAAGGTTATTTTCCTATTCTCCCACAATTAATTATTATTTTATATTGTATTCTTCATTCTAAGAATTTATTTACTTATTATATATGTAAATATAATAAAATAATTATTTATCTAATATATGAAAATAACCTATAACAAATTAAAATATATATACTATATAATATATAAAATCTAATATATAATTTAATATATTTTAATATATTATATTATTAAATTATTTTTAATATATTATATTATATTATATACTATATTAATATAGTAATTAACATGCTATATATTATCTTTACATCATATTATAATATTATAATATGTATATTTTTTTTTATAGGTAAGTGTTGTCAAGGGGACAACTCCCATAAATACTAATCCAGAAAGATCATAAATGCAAGTCTTGGTAACAAGGTGCAACACAAAAGAGCCAAAAAATGCCAGATCAAACCCAAAGCATGATAAACCTTAAAGCTATTTCTTTGCAGACCATAATTCCATTCGGATAGAGGGATAAGATCTCTTTTGCCTAACTTCAGTCCAATCCTGTAGTGACTCAGAGGCTAAATAAGAATCGGTAAACTCGCGTCCATCCTTCACTAGAGTAGGCGGGAGAGTGGAAACCTCAACCCTATCAAGGAGCTCGACTGTGAGGTATGTGGAGAAGACATGTCAACATTGGCAGTGCAAGTATCAGAGTATTTATCTTGCGAAACGATCAAAGGAGGGGAAGAAGAAGTGTTGTCATCCACCAATGGAAGGGAGGGATCTATTGAGCTAACAGCCACCAAGTTGTGGGATGGGACAGGAACAGAGCTCTGAGAAGTGGGGTTGGAAGGTGTTGCAATCTTTGAAGGAGGAGAAATTGCATAATGGCAGGATTTAGCCCCTTCCCACCAAGAGGATTTGCGAGTAGGAGCATCATTAGCATGCACCCCACCATGTTTTCACCTGCATTGAGTAGTACCATGGTCTGTGGCAAAGCAGAATCTACATCTAAATGCTATATTTTCGTAATCTATTGGCTGGCACCAGCGTCTCTTTCCAACTTTGAGATAAATATCAGCTAGAAGTCCTTTTGAAACATCCATCTCCACACATAATCGAGCAAATGTTGAATTTTCATAATTGATTGTCTCCTTAGAGAGGCCTTGATATTTCCCCAATGCATTGTCAATCGCCTTTAGGCAACCAATTTCCCAGAACTACAAAGGGAGGTAGGGCAAATGGATCCATAGAAACGTTGTTGAAAAAGACTTTGTACGTGGATCAAATGAGGGGAACCATGGCTTCATTCATTAAAAATTGTCATGGAAAAACCATGGGCTAGAATTGAGCACCATTTCTTTGTCATCCACAGATTAAAATTCTAAAATAAAGAACCCCCTCGCACATGGATATATACTAATTTCCTCTTCGAGATACTCTTTCCAATTTGCGTCAATCCAAGAATGAAGGTCACAGAGTTTAGGCCAAACCTTCGTAAATCAACAAATAAGAGCATGTTCCACCAAAAATTCTTCTCTATAGAAAGCCAAATCGTCAAGGCATATCTCTAGAACAAAGGTTGAGTATCAAACAGCAAAGGGAGGGCTCATAGGAGTGCCACCAAAAGATAAATTGGAATCAGATTTATGCATGGGAGGAGATGTTTCAGAAGCCCCCAATCCAGGGTTTCCCACCACCATATGGAGAACGCTTCGCTGAGGAGGGCACCCAGCCAGAGCAGCCACAAAACTCATCTTTGAGCCACCCTCAGACACACATCCAGAACCTCTATTCAAAGAGTCAGTCGCCATTGAGGGAGAGAGGCAAATCATCATTCGCTTACCTCCAACCTCTGAATGCGGACCAATATCCACCAAGCATTGTGAGGCCAACAAAGAACCAAATTCCTCATCCAGCGAGGGCACATGCATGACAGGTGGAGCCCCAAGATCTGCCTTAGGGCAAGCAAGCGTGGGCGAAACCCCCACAAAACCCACCACGCCTTGGCCCAACTCAGGAAATGGTTCACAATGTTCCAATTCGGCACACGCAAAGGTCGCAAGAGTTGCGAAGATTTTCAGAGCAAAGCGTGCCATCAGTTATTTTGTACTAGTCATGTGGATAATATGTATATTATATAACATGTAACATTTATAATTTAATAAATTAGATAATAAGACTATAATTTTTAATAATTTAATATATTTTCATATGTTATATTATTAGACTATTTTTAATATATTATATTGGATTATATATTTATTAAATTAAAATATAATATATTAAATTAATTTTGTGGTGACAAACAAGATTATCGTATTATTATTTAGTGATTTATTTGTTTCATTGCTATAAATTTTTCTATGTAGGTCAATCAAAAGAATTAATTTTTTAAAAATCGGTTTCAAAGTTTGTAATGTTTAAATAGTTCAAACTAATCATTTTTTACATATTATAGAAAAAGAAACAATTTATCTCCATTTTCATTAGATAAAATATTATGTTATGAAACAAAAGGAAGCACAAAAAAATACAATAAGAATAAAATGAATGACATGTGGAAGCAAAAAATTTGAAATATTAACGTGATTTTTCAAGCAATTTTTTTTGCCATGAACAGATTAACTACCCTCAACTATGCACAATTTTTTTTTGGTTTGTAAAAACCCCAATGGAAAAGTTTTAAGGGGACAAAAGGGAAATAAATAGAAACAAATTTACTAGATGAAAAAGTGGATAAATTTACAAACTGATAAGATCAAGACTCCACTCGATAAGTAACTAATTGCCATTACTTGACGGCATTCTCTCCACATGCATACACATACAAATATCTAAGTTGCTATGAAAAAACCTCACAAAATTACAAAACCGATTGTCATTGCATTTTCAAAGACACCAACATGGGAGGCAACCATATCTGTTATAATTTTATTGTTTGATTTGTGTTGTACATTTGCAGGACAAATTTTCTTTGTCTTTTGTAATCAGAACTATTTCTTTATATTTCTTTTTTGATTGCTTCTTATTTGAGTTTTTATAAGTAGGTTTCCCATAGAGATTGTTTTGCTGACAAATTTTGACAAAAGATTCACTTTTAACATCAAATTTATGTAGCTAAAAGCCTTTTTATTGAAACTCATTATATGGTATTCCAACTTTGTTGTAATTATTTAGGGCCGCATACCCACAAAACTGTAAGTTGTACATAACATTTGTAGGTTCATTTTATGAAATCGATCATCCACAGACAAAATGTAACTATTACCTTGTTGTGTCACAGGAAATCCAACTAGAAAATCCCATGGTTGGCTTGCTAGTGGTTTTTGCAGAACGTTGTATTTTTAGCAAGATTCTTTTAGATATCCATAAAGAAAAGAAACTTTAATTAGAGACATTAGATTTCCACAGTCCATATTGATGTTAAAGCGTTTTACTTCTAGATGCAAATAAATCTACATAGTTGAATCCAGAAGTAAAAATCTTTAACATAAACTTTAATGTTTAGATTCTATTGGAAAATATCTTTCCAAACTTCAAAACAAAATGTAGCTAGCAGGTGTAACATCACATTTTATAGCCTTTCCAACATCCTGCCATGAGTCAAATGCATGTATTTAATCGTGGAAGCATACAAAAGGCGCATGGCACTGTGGATTAGCAACTATCTTTCCAAATCGAAACTGATGAAATATATTTTTTGTGGCAGTTCTATCTATTGTGCTCAACTTTGGAAAGATATGCATTTTTGTATATGAAACATGCAGACTCATTTGGTAAATTTTCATACAATGAGATCATAGGATTTGAGTATATGAACAAATATTCTAACTTCAAAAAAATGTAATTTGTATCTGAGAAATTGTTTAGCCACTCAAAAATTGCATACAAGAGCTTGAGTAATGGTTGCAATGTTGTTTATCAGATTAAATCAATATTAGTTTCAGCTATGTTCATCTTCAAATTACTTTTTAAAATCCTTTTTGATCAATGGAATTGGAAAATTCATTTGAAATGAAAGTAGATTGTAATTGTCAAAAATATTGAGTATCAAAGCCTCAGAAAAATTCCAATAATCCAGCTAGGTTTAAAGGTTTACCCAAATATAGATGCAAACATTGGCATAATAAATGTCAAGGAACTCAATTTGGTCAAGCTATCTGCATAGTTATAGAGATTTTCAAAGATTCAATCGTATCAAAGATGTTTCTATTTTTTCCCTCTTCTTTTGAGAAAGCAAAATATTACTTTAAATTAAGAAATTCTCTAAAAAATTAGAAGATGGATCCACTGAGACTTAAACATCCATGCAAACCATCTTCTAAGAGCATCACAAAATTGTAATATTATGAAGAACAATGCTCCAGGAAGCATAAAGTGATGGATAGATAATTCCAGATGGGAAAACAAACACAACTAAAACACTAGGAGAACTAAAATGTATCTAGGACCTAAGATGAAACTACACTGTCGGATATTTTGTACTTACAAAGCCCTAAGAACTAGATATCTGAAATCCAAAATAAGAAAAGACTCAAAACATGTAATCCAATATTAACAGAGGATTCCCAACAAAATAGTGGAGCATGAGTAAGAAAATAGTAGACACAGTTATCCCCTTTTCTAGCAAATTTTTTTATCTAAAAATTATGTATCTATAAAAATTCCATGTGCTTGATATTACATGTCATCTACAGATTCAATAGAGGCATCATTGACAAATTTTATGGAGGAAAAGGCTTGAGATAATTTTGTGTTTTTGATAAACGAAGTCAAGCTATGCATACAAATTCAGTAACTCTTGCCACATTGACAGTCAAATTGTGCATACAAGACTTTAATTTCTAAAATTCACAACAATCAATGGGCATATGCAGACTCTTCCTCATTTTGGGGATAGTTTAGCAAGTACTGTTTAGAGACAACTGAGCTACATTCTCTCACGCAACATGCTCGAAAGATTAAAAAATCACCTTAGCCTACAAGAGGCATAACATATTCCTAATGGCACATGATTGATTGAATTTGGATATCAAGAGCCATCCAACAATACTTCATATCATAGTAGTCAGGCTTCCTATACCTTATCCAAATTGGTTCTCTGACTGCACTTCATATTTTGTAAGTTCATTACACTGTGTTTATGATCAATCTTATGGCATGTAATATGGCAACTAATGGAACTAAAGTTAAATTTTTACCATGTTTGAATTCCAAAGCAACAAGAGCCTCTTTTTTATTGCATTGTTTGGACTCAATAAATCTTCTTCAAGAGGCATCATTAAATTCCTATTTAAAAGAAAAAAATTCTCTCCCTTTTTCCCTTTTTTGCTTGAAGGTATTGTTTCTAAATTCCTTTCACTTAGTAGAACCTCCTCTAAATCATCTAGATTATATTCTTCCACTAGCCAAGCAATATTTGGTTTCAATACTAGCTTTAAGTTTATCTTCTTATTTTCTATGTCTACAATTTGGAGATTTGGGTATTCATTTATATTTTCTATCACTATTTTTGTATGACAATAACTATGAGAAGAGATATCAATAAATAATTTAAATTATTAAATTGAATGACTTGATCAAAACCTTTTTTTAATTAAAATAATTATTTAAATCTAATTTTAAATTATCTATATTATTCAACAAGATAGAAGTTTAAATTTACTCATATCTTAACTATGAGAAGAGATATTCGTGACATTACATGTAATTAAATGTACAAGGTAGAAAGCTAACATAAAATAAACAATCAAAAATTTACTTCATATTGAGCATTCAGTTCAATAAAAAATATTACAATTGTGTCAATTGTAGCATAGACCAAGGAGTCGTCTATTTGATCTGAATACACGGATTGTTAATTTTGAAAGAACAATACATGTTTCCTGTTTGTAACAACTTGCCTTATTTCTCGATATTGTTTATGTTATTACATGTCACCATTTGAAAAATTTCAAGATTACTATTAAGTTGTTATAATATCAACACTGTTGCTAAAACATAGCAAACACAACAAATAAAAATAGGACTATTCTTGCACATTTAGGCAGGAACTTCACTGCTCTGCAGCTCTTGTTAAAAGAGCTCAACCTTACTTGATTCTTTATTTATAATAATAATAATCATATTGTCTTCATAGTAAATTTAAAAATTTAAACTATTTTAAAACTAATTTTCATAAAATCATTATTTATAATTTAATCTTATGATTTTGTATAGGATTTTTTAAAGTGCTTTCTATTTTTTAACTTTTTGAAATCATAATTTGTTTTTAATCATTTTAATATTTAATAAATATAGAGGGTAATGAGGGCTAGGATTCAATTTAATAGAAGATATTTGTATGGTGCTCGTCTCTACAACTCCTTGGGTCAAGCTAGGGCATCTGAACCCTAGCTCGTGAGTAGCTTTCTTCAGTTCCTGTGCGGCTTGGGTGGGGTCTGTTGGTGCATACGAGGGGGTTTTTCTTATTCTTTGTCATTTGTTTGTTGTCTGGGGTATGTGGCCAATACTAGTGCTTGACATGTGTTTCATTGTGTGTCTGGGGTATCCTAGTACTTTGTGTTGCATGCTCGTTATTTGGGCCTTTGTGGTAGTGCATGCCCGTGCATGCTTGGGTCTAGTCGTTGGGAGATGGTCATTTTTGGGTGCGAGGAGTGTAAAGGGGTCACTATTTTTTTCTCTTTGCGTGGTTGTGTGGTGTGGGCAGTGTGTGGAGTGTGGTGGTGTGTTTGGTGGAAGGGTTGGCATCCAGCATTGCATGGTCTTTTCAGGCTCTACTACCTCAATGTCTCTGGGTGAGACTTCAAAGGGCCTTTCGGGCATGGACTTTCGTTCTGTGATCGGTTCAAAGGTGCCATTGCATGCAACAAAAATTATTGGAAATAGCTTATTCTGTCCAGAATTGGAAGATGGTGGTGTATGCAGGTCAAGTGGATCTCGTGTCACCAAGGTTAATGGATGTCTTGAGTGGTGCAAGGAGAGACCCAAGCTGGTCATCCCACCTGAGATGATAGCTAAAGATATTGACTACTATTCCAAGCATTCCTTATATTGTAAATTTTTGGGGATGAGGGTTTCTCCTCAATTTTTGGTGTCTTGGGCCCGACAAACCTGGTCGTCGGAGGGAAAAATGGACATTATGTTGTTGGCTAACAATTACTTCATGGTCACTTTTGATTGCATGGCTGATCGGAATAGGGTTTTTGAGGGTGGTCCCTATTTTCATAACCAAGTGGGATTGTTTATCAAACCCTGGCATGCACGTTTCAACCCTTCAGAGGATCTTCTGAATCATGTTATGGTTTAGGTCAGGCTGCCTCGGCTTCCAGCGGAATGTTGTCATGATGATGTTTTGTTGTTGATAGCATCGTTGCTTGGAAAACCAGTCGGCTCCTCGTAGAAAAATCTGGATAAAAAGGTAATGACTTATGTCTGTATTTGTGTTGAAATTGATTTGGGTAAACCCTTGCCAGATTCTGTAGATATGTGTGTGGGATCCTACTCTTGTGTGCAGTATTTGGATTATGAGACTCTTCCATTCTGATGTCATATTTGTCATGAATATGGTCACTTGTTATGACGATGCCCAAAGGTTAGGCCTATGGATCCCCCATCTTCTTAGCCTCTGTGCAACCCTCCTATGGTTGATAGGGGGAAGGATCCTATCCCTAGAAATGGGGCTACTATAGATGGCTTTGTCCCTGTCAAGGATCACAACAGGAATAGGGGTCAGAAGGGGACCTTGAAGGAGAGACAAGATGAGGATACTTTTGATATATTTGAGGTGTTGGATGACCTCAACCAATAAGAAGTGAATCCAAGTTTGGTGAACCTTGATCAGGGAGCTCTAAGTAGAGGTCATACAGGTCTCCTCTCTGAGGCTACTCAAGAGGTACAAGATGTTGGTGTTTCTCAGATGGACACAGATCTTCACATGGGTGTCCTAGTGGAGTCGGTTCCTATGGCTAAGTTGAAGAAGGGAGGTGGGGATGGGTCTCCTCTGGTTTCAAATGTTGGTATTGATGTTGGGAGGAGCATCAAGTCTCCCTCTCCATTGGGTCTTCATCAAAAGGATTCAAAAAAATGTGTGGGAGAGAAATCTTCCAAGCTTGGTCGTAAGAAGGATTTGGAACAGGGGAAAATTTGGTGGAGTTAGGGTCGATCAAGACTCTGGATTCTCATTTCTTGAATCCCCTAAAATGATTGTTTTATCATGGAATGTGAGGGGCTTGAACAGTGGCCCTTGATAAAAAGTTATTCATGATTTGATTAGAAGTAATTCTCCTAATGTTCTTTTCCTGTAGGAGACTAAGTTATCAGTTGAGGGTATGGTAGGTATGATGCCCAAGCTATGGAGGAGTGGCGAGTGCCAGTGTATTAGTGCCCTTGGTTGGGTTGGGGGTGTGGTTTGTTTTTCGAACCCTCAGAAGGTTCGCCCTCTCTGGTGGATGTCCTTTAAGTCTTCCATATCTATGGTGGCTTCTTGGTTTGAAACGGGAGAGTCTATTTTTTTCTCTAATATTTATGCACATGTTGACTTTATTGGCAAGCAGTTGCTATGGTCCCATATCAGGTAGGTTCCTCTTCATCCATGGATCCTAGCTAGTGACTTCAATTCCATTGTTGAGTTGGATGAGAAGAGAGGAGGTAATGCACAGTTGGATCCCTTTACGCTTCTTCTTCAAGAAAACATATCAGCTTTGAATCTGGTTGACATCAAGCCCAGTAATGGTCGGTTTACTTGGAACAATCTGAGGTCAGGGTATAATTGCATTGCAAAAAGGTGGGATCGCTTCCTGGTTTCCTTCTATTGGATTGGTGGTTTGTGGTCCTCTTGCTCTGAAATTTTGGATTGGAGGGGCTCGGATCATTGTCCTATCAAGCTCAACATTTCTTTTGCTTGTGTGCCTCGATCTCCTTCCTTCAAGTTTCAGCTCATGTGGCTACGGGACCCATCTTTACATGTCCATGTGGTTGACTAGTGGAAGGGCGATAGACCGGCATATGGTACAGTGATGTATACTTTTGCTAAATTGCTTCAATTTACCAAATATCAGCTAAAACATTGGAATAGACAGTACTTTGGAAATATTTTCCATGCTAAGGCTTGTGCTCAGATTGAATTGCATGGTATCACAAGTGTGATCAGGGAGGAGGGAGTGATGGATGACTTGCTCTGAGATGAGGCTAGGGCTCTAAAGATGCTAGAGGAATGTGAATTAAGAGAGGAAGTATTTTGGAAACAAAAGGCCTGAATTGAGTGGCTTCAGGAAGGAGATAAAAATATTGTTTTCTTCTTTAACTCGGTGAAAGCTAGGAGACAAGGTAATTCTATTTCGGTTTTGGTTAATGATAAAGGTGAACAGCTCTCCTCTTCTTAAGAAATCTCGAATGAAGTTGTGTAGTATTTTGAATCTTTATTCAGGGAGGATGCGCAAGGAGGTTCTAATGAGGAGGTTCAGGTTCTTTCTTGTATTCCTTCTTTGGTCACAAGAGAAATGAATGAGCATCTCATGGGTGACATTTCTTTGGAAGAGTTGGAGGCGACTATGTTCCAGATGAAGAAAGGGAAGGCTCCTGGCTCTAATGGTTTCCCGATTGAATTCTTTCAAGAATTTTGGGATATTATTAAGTTGGAATTATTGGCAGTTGTACAGGAGTCTTAGAAGAATAAGCAAATGTTATGGGCTTTGAACACTACTTTCCTTGCTCTCATACCCAACTGTGATGGGGAAAATAGGTTAAGTCAATTTCAGCCTATTTCCCTATGCAATTTGATTTACAAAATTATTTTCAAATTGATTGCTGATAGATTAAAAAGGTGGTTGAGAATGTTGATCTCAGAGGAACGGAGTGGTTTTGTGGAGGGTAGGTAAATTTTGGATGGGATAGTTATTGCATCGAAAACCATTCACTCGATGGCCAGCTCCAAAGATAAGGTGTTATTAATTAAGTTGGATATGGCTAAGGCTTATGACAGAGTTTGGTGGTCTTTCCTCTAACGGATGCTTAGGGCTTTTGGTTTTTGAAATGATTGGATTCAGTGGGTTATGAGTTGTGTTACCTCGGTTTCCTTCTCTGTGCTAACTAATGGTGAGCATTCTGAGATTTTTGGAGCCTCCTGCAGTTTGTGGCAGGGAGATCCCCTTTCTTTGTATTTGTTTATTCTTCTTGTGGAGGGTCTGGGGTGTTTGATAATAAGGAATGTTGATTTGGGCCTCATCCAAGGGTGGAGGTAGGGAGGAGGTTTTCATCCACAGTCTCATTTACAATTTGTGGATGACATGGCTTTGATGAGCATGGCTACTGTTAAGGAAGCTTCAATTTTGTGCAAGGTGTTAGATGTGTATCTTGTTGCTTCAGGTCAATGGATTAATGAAGACAAGTGCTCCATCTTCTTCTTTAACACCCCAAATCCCATTCAATAGAGGATTTCCCATATCTTGAGATTTCAAATTGGGTTTCTTTTGTTGATCTATCTTGGTACTCCTATCTCCATTTGTAGGCTGCCTAGGACATCTTGGCAGAATATTTTAGATAAGTTTCAGGTGAAAGTTAATCACTGGACCCATAGGTGGTTGTCCTTTTCTGGTCATGTTTAGTTGCTCAGGTCGGTGGTGTAGGCTTTTCCCATCTACAAATGTATGCTTCAGGTGGCTCCGATGGGCTTTGTTAAGGATTTAGACTCTGTAGCCAAGCAGTTTCTTTGGGCTGGTAGCTTGTTGTCTTCTAAGTGGATCCCTGCTAACTAGGATATTATTTGTAGCCCGTGATAGTTTGGCGGCCTTGGGTTAAGGTAGGTATCCTTGTCTAGGGAGGCGCTGGCGGCCAAACTGTATTGGAGATGGTGTGTCGAGCAGGATCATACTTGGGCTAGGATTATTTCACATAAATCCTTCCCCGGTGTTGCTCACTAGGATATTCCTTGACTTCCCCTGGAGGGAAGAGGTTCGATGATTTGGAGTACGCTTAAGAAAGGTGTGGTGCTTGTCAAGGATGGCCTATTCTAGATTTGCAGAGGGGGGACGAAGGCTCACTTCTGGTCTAATTCTTGGGATAGTTTTCCTCCCATTATTTCATAATTCCCTAATCTGTTGACTCTGTGCCAGAGATTTCTTATGGTTGGTTGGTCTAGGGTGAGTGATTTTATGGCCTATTTTGTTTAGGACCAGCTGGTGATGGCGAGATGGAAGTGCCCTGATGAATGGCCTGATGTTGGCTTGATTGACGAATGTGTGGAGCTTAACATTATCCTCTCTAGTAGGGGTTGAAGCTCCCTCCATGATGGTGATATTCTCTCTTGGTCTCCTAACTTGAAGGGGGTCTATTATGTTGCTTCTAGGTATCAGGTGTTGTTATCTCGAAGGCTAGAGGGGGTGGAGGTTCCCTGGTAAAAGAAAGTCTGGAATAAATTTTCCTGGCCAAAGTGAAATTGTTTTGTTTGGACTTTGGCTCAGAATAGATGTTTGACGTGGGATAACATTCAGAAGTAGGGATTTCAAGGTCCCTCTATTTGTGTCCTCTATGGGGTAGGAGAGGAGGAGTCTGCTCATTTGTTCTTTTGTTGCTCCTTTGCTTCGCATCTGTGGCATTTCTGGTGGGGAATGTGGAACTGCTCCTATGTTCATGCCTCCTCTTTGATTGAATTTTGGAGTAGTTTGGGTAGGCCTCCTTCTATGGCCTCCTTTCTATAGGATGTGTGGTTTGTGGGGCCTACTTTCATCCTATGGCAGATTTAGTTAGAATGAAATCATAGAATATTTCGTGGGGGCAAGATGGTAGTTCAGCAGGTCTGGAAAATAATTTTTGGTATGATTCAAGAAATGGTTGCTACTAAATGTGATGTTGGGTTTCCCTTGGAGAAAGGGGATGTGGAGGTGGTGGATAGATTGGGGATTCAGGGATCATCTTTGGCTTTCACTAGCCTTAGGAAAATTCGGCACCTGCGGTAGAGGGTTCATAGGATGGGTAGATGGATGCCTCCCCTGGCTGGAATTTTGAAGATCAACACTGATGGTTCTTCTTGAGGCAACCCTGGGCCTGCTGGGGTTGGTGGGATTGGTAGAGACTCTATGGGATCGAATGTCTTCTTCTTTTTGGGTTCATGAGGGGGTGTGGACCGTTAATCTTATGGAGGGTTTGGCAATCTTATACACTTTTGAGCAAGTGTTTGCTTTGGGCTAGCCCAAGGTTATCTATGAATTTGATTCACAAGTCATGATAAATTTTCTTAAGGATCAAAAATTTTATGGTGTTCACTAGCAGTTGGATAGGTTGGTTCGAAAAATTTTGTAGATTAGTTCTTTGATGGAGATGGTGTCCTTCATCCACATTTTGAGGGAGTGGAATAGAGCAGTTGATTGTTTGGCTTGTTGGGCTTTTGAGCATATAGATGGTTCAAAAGTTGAGGATTTGGGGCAGGTTTCTCCTAAGCTCCACCATGACTTGGAAGGGATTCTTGTTGAAGATGGAAATGCTAATGGTGTTGAATGATGTTGTTTCTTGTTTCTTGTTTGTTTTTGGTGGTTCTTGGGCGTTGGCCTGTTGATGTTTTGTAATGCATTTCTCTGAGTATTAATAAAGTTGTTACCCCTTTTATTAAAAAAAAAAATATAGAGGGTAATGATTAATATTATGTAAATATAATTAAAATAATATAATTTAAAAATAATAATAAAGAATTAGGTGAGGGTAAATTTTATTATTTATTTATTTTATCGATAAAGGTGGGGAAACCCCAAAATATTTTATTAATCAGAAACAACCAGCAGTTACAACAAAGGAGTTAAACAACTAAGAATGAACAGAACCCTCAGCACCCATTCCAAAAAACCAAACCAACCTCCCGCCCTTCAATAGCATTACTAGCTTCAGTAACAAAAATACACATTTCAGCTACAAAAATACATACAAGAAAACAACATCACACTACCAAAAAATAGCCAAATACTACCTATTTCCTACTCTTCCTTTTATTATGTGATCAAAGTGACATATTAAACATAACATCCCTCTTCTTCTTCTTATTTCGTTGGACCGTGTGCTACTTCTCCTCTTGGTCATCCGTCCAAGTTGGCTCTTTGAGATCTTCTTCTGGAACGTTGCTTCCTTCAGAAGTGGTAGAGCCCTCCTCTGTTGCCCGACCCCCACCCTCTTTGTTTGTAACACTACCCTACACCACTCCAAAGGGAAAGTATGCACCATATCCTAAATCCTTCTTAGGGGGTTCAATTGGAGTTGGGCACTCAATTTTTGCACTCAACTCATTCTCGACCAATCCATCCTTTTCCACCGAATAATGGTGGGGAGAAACTTCTTTCCACCACGAATCTTGGTTATCCCTCTTACGTTTGGAATAGTGCTCAGCAATATGCTTGATTTTAAAATAGAAACAACATCTAAATGGTAAACCTTCATAATCTAACTATTGTTCCCAAACACCACTAGACTATTTCAACAATATAGTCGCAGGAAGAGCCTTTGTGATGTCCATTTCCATCAAAATACGAGCATATGTAGTATGCAAGAAATTAAGAGTATCTTCATCAACATCCAAAAAATTCCCCAATGCATTTCCCAAAGCTTCAAAGCAAGGTTCGAACCAAAAATGAAGAGGGAGGTATGGAAGTCTTACCCAAATAGGTACCCTCCCAAATGATTCAGTGTAAGGGTTAAATGTTGGGTGCCACAGTTTCAACAATAGCATATGCTTCTCCTCCCAACTCTATTGATAATCACAAAGCACAATTCTTCTATCCTTTTTATTTTCAAAAACAACCACAAAGAAACCTTTTGCATTAGGATATATTTTTGCATCACCTTCCAGAATTGGGCTCCAATGTTTTGATATCCACTTGTGAAGCTCTGCAAGACCTGACCAGAAAACCTCTGAACCTACCGATGAGCCCTAGCTCTGCAAAGTATTTTTCATTCTCCATGATTTCATTCCCTAAGTCCCCATCTAGGGAAACTGACGGGTTTGTTTCCACACAGTGCAAGGGAAATAGTTCTCATTCCAAACATGCCAGCATTGAGGAGAAGCCCCAGCCCCTACTCTGTACTTCAACATCCTTCCTTCCACCCCTTCTATCGAGCTTCTTGTAGACCTCGACCGACACCCCATCCCTAGCCACTGGAGCCCTAATAAAGGAGGGAAACCCTCCCAAACTCCCATTGCATGTCGTTATAGAGGAGCCATCTCCCAAAATTGATGACATCTTACCCTGCTGCACCACAGAAGAGAAAGGGTGACACCATGATTTAGCAAAACCTATCAATCCATTTGTATTTTTCACACCTCTGTAGGAAGCCATAAATGTGGCCATCACAGCAACTTAATATGCCATTCAATTGATTGTTGAGGGTTAAGTTTATTATTATAATTATAATTATATATAGATTTTTTTAATTAAATTAGGATTAAAGTATAATTAATTAGAATATTTTTAATTAATTTAAGTAAGATGTGATATATTAGAACTAAAATTATATATATTATTGTAATTATTTAATTTTACGATCAAAATGTATATAAAATATAATTCTAACTTATTAATTAATATTTAAAAATTTAAAATAACTATAAAATAAATATAAATATTTTAATCAATTATATTATAATCTTAGTCTTAATTAATAATTATTTTGAATTTATTAATTAAATAATTATTAATTAGGGTTATTATAACTAACATAATTAATTGTAACCCTAATTTAATAATCATTAATTGTGATTACTATAATCTTAAAATCATTATAGTTAGTGTTAGTGTTAGAGCTTAGGTTAGGCTTAGAATTAAAGTTAGAAACAAGGTTAGGTAGAATTAGAATAAAGGTTATAGTTAGGATTAGATTTTGAATCAGGGTTAGAAAAATGTAAACAATGTTCCCTTTGAACACACTTCAAAAATAATCTCAATATTAAGGTTAAAATTAGAGTTAGGTTTAAAGTTAAGTATAGAATTAGAATTAGGGTTAGGGTTTGTGTTAGGGTTATAATTGGGATTATAACTATGTTTAGGATTAGACTTAGGGTTGGGCTTATAATTAGAGTTAGAATTGGGGTTATGACTATGTTTACAATATTATTAGGGTTAGTGTTACAATTAAAGTTATGATTAGAATTAGAAGTATGGTTAGGGTTATAATCAAAGTTACATTTTAGATTAGGGTTATAATTATGGTTAAAGTTAGAATTAAGATTAAAGTAAGGGCTAGACTTAGGGTTAGGGTTAGGGATGTAATTAAGTTAGACTAAGGGTTAGAATTGAAGTTAAAATTAAATAAAAAAACAACTCTTCATACAAAATCTAGATAAATAGTAAATATATATTATTTCAAAAGATATAATTTATTTTACTTTAAAATTATTTAAGCATTATTTTATTTTCTATCTTTAAGAGTTATTTTACTTTGAATATACTCAATTTCAATTAATTGTGCCTAGTACAAATCATACTTAGAGTTAAGATTGAATCTAACAACTATAATATACAATGTCTAATAAAATTGGAATAAATTAATCTTGCAAGAGTCTATTGATTTAAACTATTACTAATCTACCTCTAAATCACCATGTCATGCCAACTCGTCTATCAACTACATGCCACATTCTTTAACTACCTCTAAATTGATAACAAATACTTTTATTGTAATACTACACATATAAGTACTCGCCACTATGTGACACTTGTTATGCATTTATTTTATTTATTCCAAATCAAATATGTCCATTTTGTTCATTTTAAAATTAAGTGTTCAAAATGACATCCACTAAAATGTTATAAAAAATATTAATAACACAAGCAATATGTTAATAATAAAAATAGATTAAATATAAAAATAATTATATTGTATTTATATTATATTATATTATATATTTATTTTTAGATAGATGTATTTAAGATATGTATACTATTATATAATATATTTATTTTTAGATAGGTGTATTTGAATATGTATACTAGTTATAATATAAGTATAATCAATTGATAAATATAATAATTATTAATAATGTAATTAACATATGAATATTTATACTAGTTATAATATCAATGAGGAGGGTGTAAAAAATGAGGAGTCGAAAGAGGATACACAGGGGCATGGTAGTGGAGGTAGTGGCGGTAGAAGGTCGGCCCGCCTAGCTAAAGTTGCTTCTAAGGACAAGAAAGGTAAACAAAAAATGACTACTTGTGAAGAGGAAGACCTGGGAATTGAGGATTTTGAGGCACAGGAGGAAGAAGATTCTGAAGATATGGATTTTGAGGACATGACTTATCATATGGGGGAAGAGGGGTCGGATGAAGAAAAGGAAGAGGATGAGGAGGAGCAAACTGAAATTGGTGTGGATCAAAAGAATGATAACATGATGGCTCATGATGTAGGGAATGCAGGCAATGAAGAAAATGTGGAAGACTCTAGCATTGATTTTATGAAAAGTAGACTAACCTTTTTGCAGGTTCAAGTGGACGATATGGAGAAATCCTTAGTTACGCTAATGAAGGTAATTAATAGGTTGATGTAGAAGGTGATGATGGGCATTGTTTCAGGACAAACTAAAATTTCTAGGAAGTTGAAAAATAGGGAAAGTCGGATGCTTTAAAGATGTTGGACGAGTCTGAGGGACCTGACTGGAGGGAATACATATCCCTCATTGGAGAATATGGGGACCTACTGAAAAAATCCAAGTAATGGCTTACTGTTGTTGTTTGGATGGTTGCTATCTTATTTTTGTCTTTTTGCTTTAATATCTCGGACTGTTATTTTATAATAGCCTTGTTATGGTTTATGAATTTCTTGTATACTATTGACTTCATCAATGGGTTGCGTAGTTTAATTTTTCTAGTAGAAACTTCTTGTTTTTTATTAATATTGGTTGGTCTATGGCTATGTTGTTGAAAGATGGTTTGTGTGCCACTCTAGTTGTTGTTTCTTGATGTGGTTGATGGTGTTGTTTCCCACCTTGATTGGTTTTGTTCTATCTTTTGACTATTACCATGGGATCAAGGCCCTTTCCCTGCTAATCTGTTAGAGTGAAAAGGACACTAAGAGGGGGGGGTAAATCAGTGTCATGAACCAATTTAACAATTTTCAAAAAATGAAACAAAACTGAATTATGCTCTCACTATTTCAATAATTAAATCATCCATAAATTGAATGCAACCATTTAGAACTGAAATGAGAAGTATGACAGTAAAACAATGCATAATAAATAATTCTCACAGTAAAGCAATGAAACCATAAATGAACAATGAGACACAAGATGTGTCGAGTGGAAAACCCTCCTAGGGTAGAAAAACAACTCCTAAATTGTTGCCTTTCAGGATTTTATTTGAAAAACCACTATTTTTGAAAAGTTAAGCAGCATTTTCAGGGCATTGTACCCTTCACAACGAGCCACTAGGGCCAAAAAGGAACAAGACTAAACAGCAAACATAAAGGAAAAAAACACAAAAACAGCCCAAAGGCAACACAGCAACCGCAGAGCAACAACCAACAGACAGGCATAGGGAGCAGCTAACTGGCGTTGTCCCAGTTTTTAATCAGGAGGTCCACCGCCTCATCACCCACCCATTCTTTGTTCTCTTGGTTGTTGTTCCCCTCTAGCTCCTCCTTAATAGCATTAGACAGGGTGCTTGTGACAAAATGACCCAACTTCATGGTGAAGCGGGTTAACCCCCGAAACCTTTTGTCAAGAGTGTCCATTCTCTTCACCACATCGCATGATTCCACCCCAATGTCCATAGTCCCCTGAACCTCTCCAGGCTCATCCACCAGGGGATGCGGAGAGTGAGATTCAAAGCCATCAATAGGAAGCTTGTTGTCCACTGGAGTAAACTGGGGCCTCTCCACATTTTCTTCCTCCTCATCTTCATATTCTTCTTCCTTGTAACCTTTGTTGTCAGACTAATCCTCCTCAGAGTCTTCAATAATTAGCCTCTTCTTGTTATTCTTGTCCAGCTTCTCGGATCTCCTCCTAGAATTTTCCCCTCCAGTCATCTTCATGGTCCCCACAACCGTATCCCCTCTAGAGTCTTTCCTAACAGCATTCTTGCCCTTGCCATCCTTAGCTGTCGGGGCCAGCATGCATTTCTCCTTACCTTTTTTGGTTGAAGTGGCCTTGTAGGCTGAGTCAGCCTAAGTGGCTTTTAGTTCACAGATTCCTTCCATCGTGCTGGCATGGGCCTTGCCTAGCCCACCCTTAAGTTTTTTGTTGGCAAATTTGGCTTTAGGATTCCCCACAATGCCCGAATTGGACTTCCGAGGAGGGCTCTTAGACTCAACCGGGGAAATATGCATAGTTGAAAGGGGTTCAATGTTCTCAATGCGGACCACCGTGATGGCTTTAGGTGGACAGAGGGCAAGATGAAAGTGATATAGTCTCAGGATAAGCCCCTGATGGAGTGGGAGCGGTGGGAGATCACAGGGGTTACAGTTGGCCGACTCTTTGCACTTGTCAACAGAGCTTTCAAGGTCCATTAAAAGAAAAAATGGGAAACTAAGAAGCATCTTATATCTAAGGTGATTTCACAGAGGGAAATGGTAAAAGAAATAGGTTTTAAATCTACCTTCCAATGTAACATACTTCATCAGCACCATGCACACTTGGTCCCAAGGCTTTGGGAGTGCATCCCTTTCAAACCACAACTGGTTCCGCATCGGGGCCTCCTCACCCCTAAAAAGGCTTTTAAGCTTTCATGGTCCAGTTTCTTGGTGTGTTTGGGGTATTTTTTCCTAGAACATAGCAAACCCATAGCTACGCTATAACTTCCTCATTGATTTCGAATGATATACCACCAATGGAGACCCGTTTGTCCTTCCACGAATTAGCAAACTAACCCGATAAGATAGGATCATGGCCGACCAAGCACTCCATAAGCGGAGCAATGCCACCCTCCACACAAATGTGCCAGACCAAAGGGTTGTTCTGAAACTCCTCGTAGTTGTCAGGTTCAGTCCTAACCCGCTCACCACCCATACTACCAACCTGCACATAAAACTCAAAAAATTACAAAAAATACCAATTGCAGCAGCCATGAATAATAATCACAATGTGATAGTTAAGGAAAGGAATATAGCGGAGGATAATAAAACCCACGTAAAGGTCACACACGTGGAGGGGAAAATCACCACAGGGTGATTTGACGCAAAATTTAATGAATTTATGATTACGGCCAAGAAGGCAAGAATTGGCGGACATTTAGGGAATGCAAAAAAAACCATGCGAAAAGGTTGAATAACTAAAATTAGCAACCATCCAAATTGAGCCAAAAGAGTCTCGCACTAAACTAACCTGCCTGAAGCCCCTAGAAGGAGGCCATCTCCCATCATGAATAATCAAATCATTATTAATACATTTACACCACCAGATGCAAGGATGAAATAAAACAAGAAATTCAACAATCCCCAAGAGAATAGATCGCATAGTATGGCTCCACAGATATAAAGAAGTTACGTCCTTCCACCTATCCATCATCAAGCCACCAAAATTATACTTATAACCATCTTTTAAGTCCAAACCCCGCCACCTCACCGTAACCTTAGAACCCGACCCCATCCACCATGTCCAAAGGACAGACACGTGGATCCTCCTTTCCGTGCCCCACACACGTAGATATTTTCCAGGAAACCTCCACCTGTACTCCATTTCAATGTTGACACTCATCCACCAGATCCCCAAAAAAATCCAATGGGCCCCCCATTTAGTTCCCGTCATCCAAAGATTAAAAATCATTGCAAACCATGGTAGCCTTGTTCTCGTGCAATTAAAGCTTGAATATTTGGTGGAAGCCTTTCCTTTTTCCTCCAACATTTAGTCAAATCCCAGCCCGAGCCAAGATTAGCCAAGGCATCTGCCACATGGTTGCCTTCTCTGAAGATATGAGTCACCTTTTATCCCTAAATTTGGATAAAAGGAAGCTAACATCCAACAAAATGTCCTTTGTATTCCAACCAATTAATTTGTCTTGATTCACAGCATCTGTAACCAACTTGGAGTCTCGTTCAATGTGGAGATAAGCAATCCCCAGAGAAACAAAAATTTTGATGCCCATTAGTAGCGCACGAGCCTCCGCCACTAAAGACGACTGAAACTTGATGGTGAAAATGACACAAACAATGTTAAAACAGAATATTTCTACTCTATTTCTCTTGAAAAAGAAAGACAACATATAGTGGCCTAACTCCCAAGGTCCTGGTAGTTGGTTCTTAACTGTCTGGTGTCACTCAATCGGTTCATGCAACTTTAATATTCAAGGGAACTGTGTTGGTAACAAAAAAGATTCAAGCAATGACTCATTTTATCAAACCGTTCTTGTAAATAAAGGGGGTTTCAAACAAAAGAAAAAGATAAATCAAAGGGTAAACCAGTAAATATGAATCAAATTTATCTAGCATCCAGAAATATACCTTCAACAATGAATGTTTTCTAACAAATCACAAAAACCAAAGCATGACACAATTTACAGAATAAACTATACCATTGCATGCATCTAAGGTGCTTAATTTAATACCACTATTCGCATATCACAACTATCTCCAAGATTTCAAAAGAACACACATCCATTCATTGCCAAGGTCATAGATCAACAGACTTTAATAACTTCAATTCAATGATAATCTAATAATATAATCCTTACATATGGTTTCTTCTAATGACTTTCATCACATAAGAAACTAGCATGCTTCAGCACAATCACTAGCATTCAGATAGATTATAACTTATCAACCTTATCAAGCAAAACTCCATTCTAACACCATATTGCATAAAACTTGTAATTTTATTAACTGTAAAGTATCTAGTAACAATGTATCTCAGTAATCACTACAAAATTCTATCTCCTAATATCAGGTAAGCCAATTCTATTCTCAATTAGCTGACCCTTATAATATGATACCCAAAGGGTATTTATAGATATACAAAAATTCGAACTCCACTTCTATTTTAGGTCATCCACCCTTTTAGGAACTAAAACTCTCTTGGAAACTCAAATCAATTTGATCTTGAGTTCTTACATTAGAAACTCAGTTAAACTGGAGAATAGAAAATAGAAGAGAAATAAGGTCATGTGCTTCAAAATTGTCAGTGTTGCATGCAATATGCAAAGAAGAAGAAAGTCATGCATGCAAGAGATTTATGCATGTGAAGCTGGATCTGCAATGAACTCATCATAACTGGTGAAGACTTGCTGTAATATATCCATTTCTGGCCCATCAACCCAGCTATCTTCAAATTTGATTCACTCCAACTCTGCTGCAAGAAACCCTCACATATCTTTTATCTTTGTCAACTCTCTTCTGGTAGCTTTTATCTCTTCTTTGACATCCATTAGTCGATCTATCATCAAATCTTCTCCATCATCTCCTTTCTGCATGAGTCCTTTAAATCTTTCATCCTATTTCTCTTTTATCTGACTCAAAGACGTGCCTTCCTTTGTTAATACATTTACATCCACAATGATAGCAATGACTGCTTCCAGCTCCTCAAACTATTCAGTTAGATTATTAACAGCCTCTTGGACCTCATTCCTATGTTTACACAAGAAATTTGTCCTGAATCAAAGTATACGAGAGGTCTTCTCCACAAAATCCTTATTATCCTCCTCAAGTATTGATTGTTCAAGAAGAGTAGTCAAAGGTAATGTACTAACTTTCTCCAATTTCTAACTATACTCTTTATACTCCTCTTCTTGTTTCTCCGGTGCTTCAATATGTTGTTGCATTTATCCTATTAACTCTTTTGTCCCTTTAATAACCTCAAAACCTTCAACCAAAAATTCACCTACTTCTTGATTCAACTTGTCAACCCATTTGTCTACCATCTCCGCTTTGCCTCTTACCTACACCAAATCATCTACCTCTTTTTGCTTAACAAAATAGGAGTCTCAATGGTCGTTACCTATTGTGATCTTGGAGAGGAAACACTTTTTAAAAATGAATGTAATTGATCCAACTGAGCCTTAAGCTCATCTTTCTTCTGTTTATCTTTTATCATTCTTGACTTGGTTGTTGAAGCCACCACATCAATTAGGTTCATCTATTGATTCCTAGTGGGCCTTCCCAAGTTGACAGTACTCAACTGATAATCTATTAGCTGCATGTCCCCTACCTCCTTTTCTATCATTGGCATGGCACACTCAGCAACAATATCTCCCTTGTCCATGAGTCTGGTAGAGTGTAGGATCTTGGCCTTCTTTTTAGGCCTCTCTTGTTCAATCTCCTTCATCATATCCTCCCAATTGAGAGGTTGTGAAGGTGTTACTGCCCTTTTCTGTAGGTCCAATTTTAACCAAGTGGGAGCACATGGAGCAGTAGTCATCATAGAGGAAGAGGAAGCAATAGTAGTAGAAGGTGGCTGCACATGATCTTGGGGTTGAGAATCAACCCTTGATTTCTCTTGTTGTTCTTGCACTGTATGTATCTGCACAAGCCTTTCAGCCTCTTCCCTATCCTTTTGTTCTTGTATCTTTTTATCTTCCTCTTCTTTCTTCAACCTCTCTTCCTCCAATTGATCTCTCTCCACTTTTTCCCTTTCCAATCTTTCCTTTTCTATTCTTTCTTTCTCTAGAGCTTCCTTTTCCAGTTTCTCTTTCTCTAAAGCCTTTAGTCTTTCTGCATTTGCTTCTTCTTGTTGTTGCTTCTTAACCAGCTCTTTGGCCTCTCTTTCCTTTTGTAATTGTTCTACTTCTCCTTCCTTTTGGTGAGCTTCCTCAGCAAGTTTTAACATGGCAACCAAGATTTCTTTCTCCCTCTAGTTTCTCGCCTTCTCTTCTTCAAGGTCATGAATCTTTTGTATTAGTTCCAACTTGTCATTCTCTTCTTTAACCTTGAGTTCATATTCTTGTTGTCTTTTATGTCTCTCTACTTCATCAGCTACTGCCTTAGCTTCAATTTGTTTGGTTTTAATTGTTGCTGGTGCAGTATAGCATCAGCTCATGCCTTGGCATCAATTTCCTTTTATTTTTCTAAGGTTGCAGCCCTTGCATCAGAATCCTTCTTCGCCTCTTCAAACAACTTCCATTGATCCTCTGGTGTCAAAACCTGCTTAGTATCCTCCTCTAGAGGCATATTTTCTTGCATATTTTTCTGACACAGTCTCATCTAAATCTGCCCCAACATCATGAATTTCCTTCTCCACTTCATTTCCCTTTCCAACTTCAGCCATGCTATGAAGAGCTCCCTTTTGAACTTCTCCTCTATGCTTCTTTGCAAGTGGGACTTGTGCGGATGATTCACCTAATGTAGGTGTTGAAACAGTCGATCCCTTTTGAACATCCCCTTCTTGTGTTTCCTCTTCATCATCTATCACCTCAAGTTCTATCTCTTCGATGTCTGGGGGAAAGAACTCCAATGGCTCTTTGGGAGGTGTCTTCCTTTTGATCCTTTTTTATCCCTTACCCTTTTTAGGAGCAGGTCCTTGAGGTGCTTTGGTTCTTAACACCAACCAGTTAACACTTCGATCCAAGACTGTCCTACCTATTTTCTTTATGTCAATAGTTTCTTCAGCATCCCAGTCAATTGGATCCAAACTCTTAGTGCCAATGTTCAAAGCCTCATAAGATGGATCTAATACAATTCCATCATCCACCAAAGTGTCAAGAATGTCATTTTTAACTCCAAGTTCTACCATGAGTGAGACAGATAACCTCTCATAATTCTTCTTTCTTAAATCATACTCAGCTTGTCAATCACTCCAAAAATCTTCTAACAAATTGAAGTGTTTGTCAAACACCGAAGGCAACAAGGCATACATCTTACCCTTCGAATCAAAGTGCCTACGAGCTGTGTATAAACCTAACTTCAATTGTATCAATTCACTATAGACCACCTTTGCTCCTACCAAGTGCTAAAAGCCATACTCACTCAACTTCATAGGGAACTTGTGACATCTTGTTTTATCATTTATTCCAAACTGAGCATTAACTCCAAGAGCCTGATATACAAACTCCATCAGCACTATCTTGTTATTGCAGCACCTTGGAAGTAGATGTGGATGGCCTTCAAAACCAGCTAACCTAAAATATGTTAATTTGGGGTATTGAATGTACCAACATCCCCATTCAGCAATAAACGCCATGGCTTCTTGACTCAACCTATACCCTGCATCTCCATTCAATTGATTAATGACTACATATATAAATGCATCATTGACTCTTCTGAATTGAGTCTCAGAAACTTATAGAGACAACTGGTCATAGTGCTCCCACACTTTCTTCTATCCATCCAAGACTCCCATTATCCCTACTCAATTTAAACTTGGGAAGATACCCAACCTTGTTGCTAAATACACAACATAAGAGGTCATAAAGAAACACTTAGTCTGCCTAATGCTAGTCAGTTGATCATGAATAGCATTTGACACAATCATCGGCCAATCAAATTGTCGGGCTCCATTTAAGATTGTTTGGATGAAAAGAAACATCCACTCCTTGAACTGAAATGTATCTCTCTTCCCAAAAACTCTAGACAGCATCATGATTATATTTGATACCTCTTTGTAGAAATCTACCCTCTTTGGCTGGTCTGCAAGCTTGCTTAGAGACTTCTTTTTTGTCTTCAACCACTTTTTGTTCAAATGAGACTTATTGGAGTCCTTATACTTACTATATTTCTCCAAGGCCTCTGCCTCATCCAACTAAACCAAGTTCTTAGGATCCGGGACATTCAATATACTTTGCAATGCTTGAGGAGTAAGATCAATGATCACATTGTTCTGTGAATCCATGCATTGTCTAGTCATAGGATTGTAGGCACTGGCTGCTCTTAAGATCAACTCTAGGCATTGGATTGACAAAGGAAACAAAGTGATATGAGCCAAACCAGACTCAACAATCCTCTTCATTCTAGGTGTCGCATCCTCATTGAATGTTTTAGCACATGCCTCCTCAAAGTTGTACTGGCCCAAGTTTGTGTCAGTGATGTCTGACCAGTCGGATTCCACTTTGCTTACTCTCACAATAGGACTCCTGTGATTATACCTCAAGGTATAAGGCAATTGTTCAGGCTTGATTTTCTTTGGTTTAGGCGTTGCCTTTGATGTTCCTGCAGGCTGATTCCTTTGAGCAGCTTCTCCTAATGTTCCTAACATTTTCTAGCTTTCTTGCCACAAAAACTTCTAATTAGATCTCTAAATATCATCATAAAACATGCTTTAAAACCATACATTTCATGTATACATTAGAGGCGGAACCAGGTAGAAACATATTCTAAACAGTCTCTTTTAACACACTGTCGGAATCAGAGTCGAAACTGGAATGGTAACTCTACTAACAAGAAGCGGGCTCGGAGTCGGAACTGAAATAGTGACCGGAACCAAAACCGGAATGGAAACTAATTCAGTTTCCTTTAGATTTTCGATTTTCATAATCGGGTTTGGTTCCACTCCTACTTCCGCTAGGTAAACAATTTTATAAAATAAAGCTCCTTACTATAAGCAGAGTCGGAGACGGGATGGAAAATAGAATTGACACTAAACATAAAAACACATCCAAAACTCCAAATCAATTCCGATCCCGGTTCCGGCTATATTGACCATGATGTCATCCAAGACTTAATCAATTTAATGCAGAACTTCATGGTTTCAAACTAGGCGATTTTCAAAACGACATGGGGCTAACCTGGAACTCGATCGAACCATCCCCATATGACCAGGGGCGACTTTATTTTAGGGCGTCATATTTTAATCTTTTAAAAGTGATCACAGAAACACACGAAACCCTAATCTAGAAAACATGATAAAACTAGGGCACGGATTTAACCCTTGCTAATTTAACCTAATGAATGTGCAATGAAACCTAAGTAAAACAACAAATCTTATAAACCCTAAACTACTATAAAACATGAATTTAATCTACCTCACTGTAAATCCCTAATTTTAACTAACACCATTTAAAAACCTCAATTTAATCTAACTTACTGCAAATCAAAATAGCACGACGCGATCACAACTAAAATGTGAAAGCGACGTGCCCTAAAACACAAAGAACCAAAAACAAAAGCAAAAGAAACGAAGAATTAACCAGACAAACAAAATAAAGCAAGAACCTACTCAAACAAGCATACCAAGAACCACGAACTCATTTAAAATGAAATGATTCAAAGCACGAGCAAACACAAAAATACAACAGTAAATAAATGAAGAACAACAACGATAAGAAACCCTACCTCGAACACAAAAGAACCCAGCTAACCTTCTGAACTGATTTGCAAGCAATAATCTTCTCCTCCTTCAATCGATTCGCTTAAATGAACTCCGTCATTGCTCTTCCTTGCTCTTTAATCTCTTAACAATGATAATAATGATACATTCAATTCTTAATGAAGGTAAAAATGAGAATTTCTACCTACGCGAGCAGCTGCCATTAATGCATTAAATGCAGTTAGGTGGAATCGAAACTGAAAATGAACCAACAACTCACTACAGTGCGACTTCAGTCAAAAAGTCAAGACCCAAAAGCAGTGAGGGCGGAAATGGAATGGAAACTAATTCAAAAACTTAAGAAATCTCCTAACTTCGTTCCCGTTCCGGTTCCGGTTCCGCCGATAAAGCAGAAAAGAAAACCCAACTCAAGAAAATAAAAGAAAAATACCATAATAAAGAAACCTAACAAAAATAATTAGAGTAAAACAAAAGTTCAAAAAGCAGAGGCAGAGACGGGATGGATTTTGATTTTGCAATTTTTAATAAACGCCAACTTAACGCCCACTCCGACTCCAGGTCCGATGAAGACAAAACAAAAGGCCAAAAGAAAGACTATCGGGATGGGGCCCAGAATGAGTTTTGATTGAAGTTTCAGAACCTGATTTGGCTCTGGCTCCGATTCCGACAAACTAAACCAAAAATAAATAAAGTGTTGAAAGCAAAAGACTCCAGACTTTGTTTGAAAAACAACAAGAGATAAAAAAATAACAAAGGGGGACCCATTTTGACCAAGGAAAAAGATGGGGTGGTTATGCAAGGCATAACACCAATACCTCTAGCAAATCCAACCACCAGAGCTCCCATAAAATCTCTGATAACTCCACCAATACTTGCCCTACCTGGGTTTCCCTTAGCAACCCCATCAAAATTAAGTTTAAACCATCCTCTATCTGGAGGCTCCCATTTAGTATTTTTTCTAGCTAAAAGTTTTGAATTATCAAAGGAGTTAGCCTTTAAATCCTGGTGCCATTCCTTAGCCATTTTTATTTCGTAATCCATCGGCCCCATCTCCGGGAGTTTCCCATTAAAGAGAGATATTCTCCTCAATGAGCCTAACTCCAATTCCAAACACCTCCTTGGGACTCCTCTCAATATTCCTGAAAACCCTGTTATTCCTCTCCTTCCATAAACACCAACCTAAGACAGGGGGGACCTACTTCCAAATTTCACCAGGCAGAGGGTGGAAAAATGGGACATACCAACCCAAAATAAACGATAAAAGGTCCTTGCTCATAACCCAAGGAACATCAAGTTTCTCAAAAGCCAGCCCCCAAACTTTAGCAGCATACGAGCAGTGTAATAAAAGGTGACTGACAGTTTCCTCCCCTTTCTTGCAAAGGAAACATCTATTGGGAAAATAAAAACCCCGAATCCTCAAATTGTCTTGGGTTAGAATCTTATTATGACAGGTCGTCCACCTGAAAAAATTAATTTTAGGGATCATGTGACGATTCCAAACCTTCTTCCAAGGTTCCACAGCAGAATTTTTGTTAGTCAACAGTCTGTAAGCTGACCGCACAGAGAGATCCCCCTGTTTATCTAAAGTCCAAAAAACCTCATCCTCCCTGTCATAGGAAGGAAACCTGGTGCTAGAGAGAATCACCTAAAAGGATCGAGAAAGACAACAAAGGTCATGAGAATGGGGGCAACAAAGGGTAAGATCCTTCCAAATCCTAGCTCCGGCAGGTCCAGAAACATAGTCACTAATATGTATGCCAAAGAATTTCTGAGCCGCTCCCATCACCGCCCCAAAGCCAGAGCAAGCCAGAGAGGAGTCAATTGGCCAAGTATCTTCCCAAAACCTGATTTTAATCCCATTTCCCATTTTCCATTTAATCCCTTTCTTTAGCAGGCCTTGTATGCTACAAATGCTCCTCCAGACAACAGAGCCCTGGGGGTGAGGTTCCGAAAGACAATCAATCAAGGGCATGTTTTGGAGATATTTGGCATTCAGAATTTTACACCAGTCCTTAGTGTTCCTTAACTAGTCCCAACCAACCTTGGCCATCAGAACCCTGTTAGAGTTGACAATCTTCCTAATTCCAAGCCCACCACAATTTTTAGCCTGGCAAACCCTTTCCCATTTCACCAAAGCGAGTTTATTTTTTTCCTCAGTACCGGACCATAGGAAATTCCTTTGAATTATTTCAAATTTATCAGCAATGTACTTCGGCATCTTAAAAATGGATGGAAAGTAAGTGGGGATACCTTGGATAGCCGCAGTGAGTAGTTGGATTTTTCCAACATGGCTTAGCAAAGAGCCCTTCCACCCAGCCAACTTCCTTTGAATCCTTTCCAGAACCAAATTCCAGAACTCCGTGGGTACCTCCTTAACCATGAGGGGGAGCCCAAGATACATCGACAGGAGAGAATCACCAACACATCCCAGAACCGCAGTCACCCTATTTTTCAAATCAGGCATGCAATTAAAGAAAAAAATCTTGCTTTTATTGTAATTGATGCTTTGACCAGAGAAAGAGGAATAGTTGTTAAGACAAGCTTTCCATTTCCTAGCTTCCACCACAGAGGCCTTCCCAAATAGAAAAGTTTCATCCATAAATTGCTGCACAAAAATCAAATTTAGAGAGGAAGCCGCTCTAACACTCGTAATGGAGCCCTCTGACAGCAGACCCATGAAATTCCTACTGAGCACATCAGCAATCATAATGAAAAGATAGGGGGACAGAGGGTCTCCTTGTCTGAGCCCTCTACTAGCAGAGAAGAACCCACAAGGGGATCCATTAATCATAACCGAGAACTTGAAAGTACTAACACATTCCATAATGAGTTTGATGACCGAACTGTTAAAGCCAAAGTTAGCCAAGACCTTTGAGATGAAGTCCCAAAACACTTTATCATAAGCTTTGGAAATGTCAAGCTTGAGAGTCATCCCCGCATTATTACATCTATCCATTAAATGGATCAGTTCATGGGTTGTCAAAGTGGCATCAAACCCCTTTTGAGTGTGACTAACAAATTTTTTCCAGAAGAAGTTTGATAGAGTTAACAAGGATCTTAGAAATGATCTTATAAAAGGTATTACAAAGACTAATAGGTCGGAAGTCAGTCATAGAAAGAGGCTCACTTATCTTTGGGATAAGAGCAATGAAAGTGTGGTTCAATTGTTTGAGGATCCTACCAGATTTGAAGAAGTCCTTGGCCGCAAGCATAAGGTCCCCACCCACAATATCCCAAAAAATTTGAAAAAAAGCAGGAGGAAAACCATTAGGCCCCGGGGCTTTGAAATCCCCCATGCTAAAGGTAGCTAGACGAAATTCTTCCATGGAAATAGTCCTAAGGATTCCCAAATTATCTTCTTGAGAGATGGAGGCAGGGAGATGTTGGAGAATCGCACAGTCCAAAGCCAGGTTGGGCGCCTCAGTAGGGGCCGAAAAGGCCTCCTAGAAATAGTTAACCACACAAATCCCAATTTGAGCTTGATTTGAAATCACCTCCCCTGTGGTATTTGTCAATTTGTCAATTTGATTCCTTTTCCTGTGCTTGATGGCAGAAACATGAAAAAAGGAGGTGTTCCTATCTCCTTCCTTCAGCCATTGGACCCTAGATTTTTGTTTCCAGAAGACCTCCTCATTTTTTAGGACCCGTTTCCATTCCATTCTAGCTTCTCGTTCTTGGATGTGAGTCTGTTGACTGTCATCACCCTCATCCATATTTTTCTGTAAGGTCCTCAACTTTCCTTCAATCAGTTTTTTCCTTTGAAAAGCATCCCCAAACACATTCTTGTTTCATCCTTTTACCATCAGTTCAATATGTTTAAGTTTAAAGCAGATCCTAAACATAGGGGATCCTTAGATAGGATGATTCCACCATTCAGCAATTTTTTTTTGAAATCAGGATGAGCGTTCCACATTATTTCAAAGCAGAAAGGATAGGGACTAGCAACAGGACGAATATTAGTGGTCAGCAGAAGGGGATTATGGTCAGAGACCATCCTGGGCAAGGTTATTAGGTTGGCATCTAAGACATTAGTCCAATGACGAGAGTAGAGGAAGCGGTCAAGCCGGACCTGAATCAAGTCACCACCAAACCATCTATTAGACCAAGTGTAATTCTGGCCCAGGAGCTCAATATCAACTAAACCCGAAGAATTCCAAAAATTAGCCAAATCTGACATGCTATCAGTGTAATACAGAAGGCCACCACTTTTCTCAAACAGAAATAGGGGAGATTTGAAATCTCCAGCAACAAGCCAACGACCTCCCTTATTCAGATTAATCTTAGCCACCATGTTATTCCACAAAATACTCCTCGAGTTCCTCTAATTAGGAGCATATATATTAACTATAGACCAAGCTTCTCCAAGATAAGAGAACGAAACCCCTACGCTAGATTTACAATAAAATATTTTAGAACCCTGTAGACAAGATGGGTTCCAAAGCACAGCCAAACCCCCCGAAGCTCCCTCGGCATCACTATAGACATAGGACACATTAGGCCAGAAAAAGTTAGCAATTTTATCAAAATTAACCATCAAAATTTTGGTTTCTTGAAGGAAAACATCAATCTTATGTTCCACTATATAGTCCTTCAAGGCATGTTGTTTGTGTGAGTTATTAAGCCCATGAATGATCCATGACATAATTCTCATTTCTGACCTTTTTTTGAGGACACGTCCAATGTCCTCTGCTTTCCCAGGGAAATCTCATTCGTCATTTCTCTCATTCTAGTGTATCTCTGAGAAGGTCTCCCTGGATTAAATTCCCCTCCTACATCTGCCTTCTTCTTCCTTCCTTTCTTCTTGGGCATAGTCCATATCCCTTCATCCCCAGCTTTCTCAAGCTTTAAACTCCCCAAACTTTTAGTAGACTCTTCAATCATACTAGAGCTCTCTTCCTCCCAAATTTCACCATCCTCAATCAAGGCCCCACCTGTCCCCGAAGCGACAGCCAAAAACAAAGGGTCAATAACCGAAGCACCAGGAACATGAAACCCACCAAAGACCCCCACAAACAAGGGATCAACCACCAAAGATCCAGGGTCCCAAGATGAAAGGACAAACAGGGGTTTAGCAACCAACTCCAATGAGTCTCTAGGGTCAGTTAATTCAGGAGGTGGACTGACAGGGGAGAGTGGGTGAGGAGGATTCTTAGGTGACTGATCAGCACCTGGGGGAATAAACCCAGAGTCACTTGGCAGCCTTGGAATATTCTCAGACAGAGCAGTGGGATTTATCACATTGTCCTTAAACTCCTGACTAACAGTAGATTTGAAATCGGAGATAACATGCCCTGCTTTGGCACACTTTTGACAGTATACCACAGCGTTTTCATAACACACAGGTTGAGTCCAGCTGCCCAACTTAGAACACAGCTTGACTGAGTTTGGTAGGATTGTATCAACACAAATATTGACACAGAATCTCGCAAAGACTAACCTTGATTTCGATTTTGTGATAGCATTCATTGTAAAAAATTGACCCAGTGAATCCCCAATAGCTTTGAAGATGGCTTTGTCCCAAAACTCCAAAGGCAAGCCCGGCAGCCTTACCCAAATAGGAGCCGACTTATTTAGATCAGTAGCAGGGTCAAAACCAGGTTTCCACTTACACAAAGCCAGACTGTGCTTCCCAAAAACCCACGGACCCGACGATAGAGTAGCCACCAAGTCCTCTGCTGCAGTGAATCTAAACAAGAAAATACCACCAGCCATAATGCGAATCTCCACACTACCCGTAAGGCGCCACTTCACTGCAACCCATTTTTGAACCATATCCACCATTGGACAGTAAGAGAGAAATCTTCCCACTACAAAGTTCTCCATGGAGGAGAGGATCCTGCCACTAATCGAATTAGGAATGTCAAACACAGTACCAGAGGTCGATACAATCTCAGGTGAAGACAGAAAGAAGGAGGAGACTTGTTTCCCATTAGAAAGTACATCCATCCAACCGATAGTCAGAGGGATCTTCACCACCAACACTGAAGATACGCCCAGAGATGCCAAAGTCTTCGAAAAGCCTGATGGTGAAAGCACTGACCCCACAAGGGTGGTACCCGTTAGACATGGGCCCAAAGGAGGGGAGCACAGGTCAGGAGGGGGCAGAGGGGGACCATTGGATACCCCCAAGACAGAGTCCATTGTTAACAATGCCTTATAGGAATTTATGAGCACCAACTCAAGGAGCACTAACCCCTCATTTAGAGACACCAATCTCAAGGAGCACCAACCCCTTATTTTGAAATACCAATTTCAAGGAGCACCAACCCCTTTTTAGTTTACAAAATTACAATAGCACAGAGGATCTCTCTGTTTCATTTTTTTTCACTCATACCTCTCTATCTAATACCCTAAAGATTCAACATGAATCCTTAAAATATTAAATAAATAAGGTTTTTATCATTACACTCTGCATCATGTTTTCAAACTTTTATTACAGAGATTTTTCACTATCTCTTTTTGAAATAATTACAAATACAATTTCAACATCTACATCAACTTCTCACAGTGATGAAACACTGTATATATGTATTTCAAGAACTTTATTTCTGATGAAAGAATATCATTGAATCTAAAACCCTTATATTTTTTCCAAAAAAATGAACCAGTAAAAATGATGGTCAACAGAAGGAGAAATATCTTATGTAACACCTATATAGAAGGCTATTTCAAAATCAGACAAGAATATTTCAAATAACTCTTCTTTTTTTAACCTGCAAGATTTTTCATAACCCAGATCTGAATGTAGTAAATTATGCACAAGTAACATAATTTCCCTCTTTTGAAAAGCCCATAAGAATTTGTTTTCAAAAACCCTTATGCAGATAATCATCAATTTTTGTAATGTATGAAATAATTCCATTTTGAATCCACAATGATAATGACAGATTTCACAAAATGCATGACTACCCATCAATCGAAAGTCACATACCTTCATTGCAAGAACAAATATAAATTATATTCTATCAAGGTATCATTTTATCTTTAGTAACTGAAATGCATGCTTTTCTGACAATGAACAATCAACCCTTTTGAGCATTTTCAGATTTAGACAAAAGAACAGAAACTGCCTTCTAAATACGAGCCACGAGTAGTAACGGTTCTCCATACTTCAAAAGATAAAAAGGAATACCTAAATAAGCATGAGTCTGAAAAAAAGAGTGCGTGAGAATTTGTATCAAGAGTTTACCAAACCAAAAGATTGAAAAAACCAGTCATAGTTCCTTTCATGCTCGAGCTCTCACCCACAGAGAAATAGCAAACCAAATCACCAATCAATTCATTGCTTTTACAGAGTGCTCTAACATCTATACATTACGTTGCAACAAGAAAATTGATAGAGTAACGGTTGTTACTAATCAGCCATGGCGATGGCAGAGGTAAGGGTTTCAACCCTTAGCCTAATGAAACACAAAAGATTTTTCCCTAATGCATACTTTAAATCCTTTCAAAAATACTTTGCAAAAGTTGATAATCACTTGAGGTCCGAAACAAAAGAACACGATAATTTATCAACTAATAATATTGCTTCCAAATATGTGGGCAGGGACTTTAGAGATGTCGATCACAATAATTACCAAGTAGTCGATGCCATTTCACCAATATACAAAGTACAACAAACCGAAATAAACATTATAAACTCACTAATAAAAAGAATCAAAATCCCATGTCAAAGTTTTCCAAAAATGTCGACAAGGTTAATGAAGAATAATGGTTGTCAAAATATTTACCGCTGCCAAGTGACTTTATTCAAAGTCAACTTTAACTTGAGTGCAAGGCAACCGAAGTAATATGATTAAACCATAAGCTCAAGGAAACCCAATAGGGTTTATTAACCAAGCGACCACTTAATCACCTTTTGATGCCATATCAACCATAAAAAAATGTCTCCACCAAGTGTCTTTAAACTAAGACAAAAAACATTACATTCAAAGCATCTAATGTCACATGCTTAATGTAATCAAAACATAAGCATCAACAAAAAACATACTAAAGCTTTTAAAAATCTTTTAAAACTTTAGTAAGGATAGCTCCAATGAAATGAAATAGCCACCCGAAATGCTAATGGAGAATATATAAATAGATGTGCATAAACAACACTCTTGATCACATTAAAATGTGATAATCAAGACCAAAGCATATGAACTCCTTATGCACCTAAACCTGTTGAAGATAATGTAATCAACAATAATAATGTTGCTCAATACCAAAATCACTTTACAAAGTGATTGACCACACTGAAACAATGTCATAACTTGTATGCTTTGTGCAACCATAAAAAGTGCCACTCAAATATCATGCAAAGACAACTTACAAAAGATCAAGCTGAATATACCACAATCTGAAAGAGTTCTCCTTTCTTATAGAAAAGCCACAATCAATGTGTCATAACCATTGATACCAAAGAAATAAAAAGATGCCAAGATCAACCTAATAAGTATCAATGAAGCCAAAATCAAACTGATAATGAGCAACTGAAATAATATACCTGTGACATGCAGTAATAAAGAATCATCCTAAAAATGAAACCACCTGTCAAACTTAAAATCATTTTCCACATTAGCATCATCAAATAGAAACCTAAAACCAAGAATCATGCCTGGAAACCAATGATCACTAAGATCAATCTGAAATGATTAACATGAAAAAACCAAAACCTGTCAAGGTGACAATGTCATAAATCTGAAGTTAATGAATGCCTTGTCACAATAAACACCACCTGAATAACCTTCACCATACCTTATCAACATTGTCATTCCAATATAGTCATAACCCTCTACAAATGAATAGCATTCATAAATCTGAACTAGAAGCCACATGAGTAATCAACATGAAAAACTTGAATCATCATGAACATGAATACCAAAAACAAAGCCTCTGAAAGATTATCTGAGATACCAAACTAATTTTTTCATCAAGGACAACCAAAGACAATTGAGAAGTCAACATAATCTAATAAAAAACATGTGAATATTTATCGTTCTAGTAAATTATTGATTATAAAAAATAATATAAATATAATTATATTGTATTTATATTTATATTAAATAATGTCATTTTTTATGTGACATAATTTTATATAGTAGTTTATTTTGGTTGATAAACTACAATCTTGGGGGTTTCTCCCATTTATATTGATCAAAATTAAAAAGTTACAAAGTTTAGTTTTGGGCATTCTATTTTAGGTTCATTATCTAGCAGTTGACAAAATATTGTCTTACATATTATCTATGCAATCTAAGAACTTTATAAAAACTATGGAACATATTTATAAGTCCTATAAAAAATCTACCCATACTCTTTCAGTTTTGACCTATGTTTAATTCATGAAGTGAATAATTCAATGCCTTCAAAAATAGGAAAATATATTGTTTCTTTTTCAATAACATATTTTGTATGCTACATAAAGAATTTCATATAACATTGCATAATAACATAACTAAATACAATAATGACACCGTTAAGTCTTTGTTTGGTGATCTTTCTTTTCACACGTGTGATCTACACACTGGCGTGATTATCCAACGATGCAATCTTTGCCTTAATATCCACAATGTGAAGAAAGCCTATTGCTCTGTCGATTTTTCTAACCTTTTATTATTGCAAGTTCTATGGTTTCCTGTGTAGGTAAACATCATGGGTGGTGACCGCATTTGGAATGAGCCTGATAATTTTGGAGAGTTTTGTAAGAATCCTTTGGTGTGGCATATCTACATTGAGGGTGGCCTTGCTCCTCTCATGGAGATTCTTGTGGGCCACGACCCTAACCTGTCTCGCCAATTCGCTAATTCCTGGAAGGACCGAAGGGTTACGTTGGGTGGCATTTCTTTTGAAATCAACAAAGAGGTGATAGCGCAAGCTACCAGAATGTAGTGCACTGGGAAGAAATATCCAAAGCATACTCAGACTCCGGATAATGACAATATGAAAGCTTTTTTTGTGGGGAATGAGGAGCTGGTCCGCAACCACTCGGGCTTTGAACGTGAAACCCTTCCACAGACCTGGGACCAGGTGTGTTTAGCCCTTATGAAGTATGCCACGCTTGAAGGTAGGTTTAAAACCTACTTTTTCTATCATTTTCCCCTACTTAATCATCTTAGGCATAAAATCCTGCTTAGTTTTCCTTTCTTTTTGCTCATGGACCTGGAGAATTCGATTGAAAAATGCAAGGAAATGGCCAGTATTAACCCAAATGACATTCTGCCTCTACCTCTCCCTCAGGGGCTTATCTTGAGACTCTACCATTTTCATTTGGCATTATGTCCTCCTAGAGCCATTTTTTCTATCTGTATTGAAGAGATTGAACCCCTGGCTGTCGCAAATATCTCCCCTGCTGAATCTAAAAGCCCTTCTAGAAAACCCCACCTAGGTACTGCTAAAAACCCCACCTAGGTACTGCTAAAAACCCCAAACCCAAATAGGCTACTAAAAAACTTAAGAGCGGTGTGGGTAATGTGCATACTAGTGTCACGGCTAGCTTGTGTGAACTCAAGGCCACCCCAACCAATTCTGCTTATAGAGCCACCATAATGAAAAAAGGAATAGATGATAACAAAAGTTTTTTTAGAGCCAATGGTGAAAGAGGGCAAAGGGAAGAATATTGTGGGGAAAGATTCTAAAGGTGACACGATCGTGGAGACCACAGACATGACTATAGGGGAGACTACCATCTGAAGGTCTGGGAGATTGGCGAAAAACAACAAAAAAAGGGAGATTATTGAGGACTCGGAGGAGGAGCAGACGAACAACATGGATTATAAGGAAGAGGAGATCGAGGAGGAAGAGGAAGAAAATGTGGAAGGGCCTCTTTCTACCCTAGACAATAACAAAGTCCCGAAAGAGACTTCGACCTCTCAGTCTTCGCACCCTCTTACTGTTGAGCATGGCGAGGTCCTGAGGACCACAGATGATGGTGAGGAGCTTCGTGCACTGAAAAAGAATATGGACACGCTTGACAAAAGATTCAGAGGCCTGACCTGCTTCATGATGAAGCTAGGTCATTTCATGACTAGCACCCTGTCCATGACGATCAAAGAGGAGCTAGAGAACAATAATGCCCAGAAGAATCAAGATTGGGTCGGAGACAACGTTGTGGACCTCCTGTTCAAAAATTGGGACAATGCCAGTTAGTTGTTTCCAGGGCCTGTGTTTTGTGTCTTTGTTGCTTGTTTGTGGTCATTGTGTTGTTATTGTGTTGTTTCTATTTATTTTTTTGACTTTCGGTTAGTTTTATGGACTTGATCCTTTTTGGCCCTTGAGGCTCATTGTGTAGGGTACAGCACCCTGTAAATGTTGCTTACTTTTTCAAAAACATAACTAAACTTCATGTAAATGAAACTCATCTTTTCAAATACAATTTATAAATAAAATTCATGATCATATGAACAATTTCATAATTTATAATGAGAACAAGGTTAGGATATCCTTATCTAGATTACTCTTTTGTTTCACAAATCTTGGCATGTCGTCTACAAGAGGGAGAATATCACCCAAGAATTTTACCTCCAATCATAGACCAACAGTCCCCCACACACCTTCCAACTGGAAGTGACCCTTCCCTTCAACAAAGAATTTGGTATGGGAGCCCCTAGTATCGTCATCTGATTATCTAGTGTTGTGTCCTATATAACATGTAGTCATACAACTATAGATTCCTTCCAAATATGCATGACACTTATGACACGTTGTGCAAACCTAAAGCACATTGAACTCACAAGTGAAAGCAATGACTTTTACACTTACTTTGGCCAAATATTTTGAAAGTGTCCCACCCCTGAACTGAGTTTTGAACTACGATTTTTAGTCAAATGATATCCTCCATTTGACATATTTATATTTTGTCAAATATTTTTCCAAGATATTATTTAAAACTTTTTTTTGTAAATTTCTCCCAAAATGATAGATATTAAGCAATAGATTCAACACATAGTCTTCCCTCAAAGATTTGCAATTCCATACATTGCAAATTGATGACATATAAGATCTTAAATTATTTTTTAATGCCCGATATACCTCACAGGTAAATACATTTCATAAATACAAGTATATCAAAAGTTTAGGAATTCAATTTACAAGCTTTATTGACCTGGTATGAGCTGTAATCCTTTGTACATTACTCCAAGGCTCTAACATAATAAAACAATACTCCAAAAATTGATGATATCAGATGATACCCTTATTAAATTATGACAACTACAGGTAATCACAATGTTCCATAAATAAAAAGCTTTATCTTTCCCTCAATATTGGCTCCCCTTAAGAAAATGGATGACTAGCTATTTTGAAGCTAGCATACACACAGGACCCATAAAGCCTTCACATAGTCATATAAGTCATATATTTTGACTATGTTGAGTGCTACAAGACAAAACCTTACCATGTGAGCTTCAAAGGGAATACGACATCCTTGTGAATTCGTCCTATTCACACAAAGGCTACATTGATTCAATAATTATCAAACCAAATCCAAATGGTTCGCATGCTCAAAGCCCACGATTCCATAGTTTATTAACCATTTTAAAATTTGAGTCCATCTTTTGCCTTTTTCTATTGACTATGATTTGTCTTCACATATGGCAATATTGTCCTATTGGGACTTTCACCCGCCTGATATTCTTCACAAATTCCTACGCTAAATTAATGGCTCACAACTCCTTGAAAAAGGTATGCAACCTTGTCTTACTCGACCACATCAAACCTCTTTGACTGCTTAGCAACTAGACCACGACTCTTAACAAAAGCTCACAATTTGACCTTTCCATTAGGTGATAGGTTTTGTCTTTTTCGGTTTGTCTTTTTTGATGTAATTAGGCCCATGATATTTTTTGTGGTTATGTCCTCTATTCATAAATCAATAGCCACATCCTCCACTACAAATGATATTCAATTGAAAGGAACAACTGTTGAAGGGAAACATAGATTTTAATATTAAATAGTCTCTAAACCCCTGCAATAACCGTTACTTCAAAGTCTGATCAATATGATTTCAATTTTCTAATTAAATTCTTCAAAATCTATATTCCTAAAATTTTGTCCAATCCGCAAACCAAGGATCTAGGCTTTTGTCCAAATTTGTAAATCTGAACTTGAGGGTTTCCATCCTCTTGTTCTAGGAAATTTGAGCTCTCACAAACTCCAATAAAATGATAATAATTTGCATAATGACAAATGAGCTCGCAAATCCCCTTTATAATTCATTTTAGGGTTTTCTCACCAAAACACCATCTTATTAAATGATATTATAATACTTTATAATATCTCTCCAACCACTTTATAAATATACTTTAATTTAATTATTTAATATTACCCCTTTAAATAAACTTTTTCCAAGCAATATCCAATAATTAAATTAATTAATTAATTTGAATCTTGTGATGGTGGGATGGAAAATGGGGACATTACAGTCCTCCCTTCCCAGAGATTGCTTGCCCTCAAGCAATCTGCAACTATAAACTAGCCCAACTACCATAGACCTAAAGACAAAGTGGAAAACCAACTGCATCTATCCACCAACTATTGGAATGATGGATGCACAGTGTCACTGATGAAGCTGTAGTCTTCAATGGATGACCTTTGCCAGGAAGAAATAATCAACCACACAGAAAGTATGCAATAATGGCATTCAAATAGGAGATTCCATTATGATGATCTAGATATGTTACAAGAGTACATATGCTTGATTATATAGGCAAGAGCAAAACCTAGAATGCATAAGATGTTGCCAAGTGTTCAAATCACACTACATGTGACAACATGAAACCCTAACTAACTACCTAGGGAATGATAACAAGATAGAGATAAGTTCTAGAAAAGACAACTCATCTTCTAGAAGGGAATCTTATCTCCAACAACATTATTTATGATTTATTTAATAATGCAACCTAGGACTAAAATATTAAATGCAGACCTAAGTTAACTTATGCTAGTGTAATAAATAATTAATTACACTAACACCAACCACCCAAATCCCAAATGATCTTCTAGAATGCCCCAACCATCAACCACTATATGTAGTTGAAGCCCAAAACATTGTCAAGCCCTTGGTACTTGGTCAAAAGGTAGATTAAACCCATAACCTCATCATGCACTCTCCAAGTATTGTGGTGATAAACCTCATGTATCATAATTGTCCAGAGGTGTACTCCACCTGGGTCCCATGGACAAATTGGAAGCCCAACATTCTCAATGCTTGTTGACTTTTTTTGTGCCACTCTGATAACCCCAAAAATCCAATTATACTAGGTCTCAAAATCTTGTTTCTAGAGGCAACCAATAGGAGAAAAAAAAGTAGGAGTCTTATAAAATTTGGATTCACCAACAATGGTTGAAAATATATTGTACTAGAGTGAACTAGAAAACCCCTTATTCAACCAACCTCTATGTGACATCAAATTATGGTCAAATATTATGTATGTGGGCTAAAATTAAACTGATGAATACACCTCATTATGCAATCAAGGTGAAATTCACCTATTTGAGTCAACGGAATCCCAGAGTAGTCATGAGGATTCCCTATTTCACTACCATCATTAGAAGATTACTCATGACTCAGAACATGCAGAATAGAATTAGAAATAGCACCATCATTTCCCTTTGTATCCTTGATGGCAAGGTTTCTACCTAAAAGCAATTGCAAGTACCCTAATCTTATGTCTTCAAGGGTGTGGTTGATAGTTTGCAAATTTGATACCTTAACTCTTTCCCTTGGACCTTTCTATCTTGCTTCAAAATTAATTATCCAAATGAGATATTTAATGAACTTATCTATCTTATCAAAGTGAAACAATATTTTCTCAGCCTCATCTTCAGTGATTTGCAACTGTTTCTTCCATTCTTTCTTCTCACTAGGCCAAAGGTCACGTTCAATTGTATAGAAATAATTTTCTGATTTGCTTTCTGGAGAAAGAAATATACCATCAAGAATGTTATGTTCCTCATTGGATGATGCTCTACAATCCTCTTGACAAGAAGATGAAACAAAACTATGATACAACATATAGGTCTTAGAAGAAGCCATATTTTCCTTACAAGGTTGTCTAATAACAATCTCTACATTACCAATGTAGAACCTCGTGCCCATAATATCATTTTGAGCACTCATTCTACTCGTGATGCCTAAAAATATAGCTAAGATTGATGTGTATACATCATCAACAATCCACCCCACTCTTAGTGGTCTCCTATGGATGTGAAAGATGCCCAACACGGGTGCATAGAAACACATACCAACCCTTACCAAACTACTAGTATAAATCAGAACAACACCATGCAATCTGTAAATCATGTTAATGATGGAACAAAAGACATCTCCAATGTCATATGATAATAAGGACTCATCATCAAACCAATTCTGACACCAAGGTGTTATCTCCAGTGTCTCCTACCCACCAAGCAATTGTTGTCCTCAAATTTTAACCTGAAGACACTCTAGCCAGCAAAGTAGGACAGTCATCAATCAACAAAGTAGGAGGTAGGAACCAATGGGTTAGGGGTAGAATATTCCTTCCCTCACACATAACTCCACCAAATAACTCCATGGCATGAGTCTCCTGTCCTGAAACCACGGTGGCCTCATACTCCTTATAGGAATCTTCAGTCCCACAAGAAGACTCCTCGAGCCCATACAAATCTGAATGTTCCCCTTGCTTGACCAACACAAGAGGAACTTCACTTTCATCTTGAGTTTGAATGATAGAAGACTTCGCACTACTATCTTCATCATGAGCTATGGCTACTAAAGATGTCTAAACTATTATTGTAGATGATGAAGATTAAGCTAAGCTTAACTCCAAGCAAAGCTCGTCAACCTAGATCTCAGATTCTTGAAGGGTCATCTAAGTGCTCTTCAAGGAATTCATTGTAACCTTAAGCTTATGAGAGAGCTTATCAAATTCCTCTTCTTTCATTCTCAATGCAACTAAATAAATTACAGCAAGATCAAGGAGATGATCTTGATCTGAGAGTAGATTTCATTAATTTGATTTCATCATCTTCGTAGCTATTTTGATTGCCTATAAATCATCATGAGAGGATTCCTCCTCAAAACCCTTTTTCCCTCCCTCAAGTTGAACCTTACAAAGGTGATTTTCAATCAACTTGTGAGAGCTACTGAAGTGTCACAATGCTGCTACAATCTTGTCTTCACTAACCTTTAGTTGGTTCTCCAAATTAGGCTTATAAACAATGTTGGATTAATTTGATGAAGTATTTGATTGACCTTGAAGAACTTGACTCTCCCCAAAATCTTCTTCTATGATAACCTCTTTGCATAGCAGTGCTAGTTCTAAAGACAAAATCATCATCATCATCATCCCACTTAACTATTTCACTGGATGATTCCATACTTTCTTCATGTAGAAGAAACGAGACAACATTAGGACCACACAGAATAATTAAACATAGTTGTCTCACTAGAAGTCACCACAATCTCTAGATTCCACACAAGGATACTTGTTCAATCTTTACCTATACCAACATTTTCCTCTCCCTCATTACAAGCCACTGTGCCATTCTATTGGAATAAATTTGAATTAGCCCCCTCTTCCTTTTTTGAGGAAGCAAAATCATATGTTACCTCCTAAAAATCCATTTGCTCAGCTGTAATGGAAGAAGCACCTATGAATTCAATTTCATCCTTAACATCAAAAACATTTGAGGCAACTTCCTTTATTTCAATCATTGCTTATGTGACTATTTTCTCCTCCTCTAGCCTCTTCACCTGTTTACCTATGTATAGGTGATTCAGCTCCCAAGGCCCCTTGCAAGTAAAACAAATATTTTGTTTCCTAAGCTCATTCTTACTGATTTTTTTTTTCCCTGTATTGAAAGATTCCTTTCCTTTAGTATTTTATTTCTCTTCATCTACAATGAGAGAGTCTATCTCTTCTAAATGCTCTAATAATTTTGTTAAAACCTTATTATATTTTTTGAATCTTTACATCATCTTGGTCATAATTTCCTACATGGAATTCACCATCTCTGTTGAATCGCCTGACATACTGAACTTCAAAGGAAGTTAAAAGTTGGATACTAATTGAAAAATGAGCAAGCAAGCAAATGAAATCAACTAACTGATCAGAAGACTTTTGCTATGAACATTTCATGCTAGAACCCACTGGATGGCAGAATCTACTACTCTGATACCACTGAAATGTCCCACCCCCGAACTGAGTTTTGAATTGCGATTTTTACAAACGATATCCTCCATTTGACAGATTTACATTTTGTCAAACAATTTGCTAAGATATTATTCAGAACTTGTTTTTACAAATTGCTCCCAAAATAATAGATATTAAACAATAGATTCAACACATAGCCTTCCCTCAAAGATTTACAATTCCATACATTTCAAATTGATAACATATAAGATCTTACATTAATTTTTAATGCCTGATATACCTCGTAGGTAAATACATTTCATAAATACAAGTATATCAAAAGTTTAGGAATTCAATTTACAAGATTTTTTGACCTGGTATGAGCCACAATCCTTTGTACATTACTCGAGGTATCTAACATAATGAAACAATACTCCATATTTTGATGATATCAAATGATACCCTTATTAAACTATGGTAGTTGTAGGTAATCGCAATGTTCGATAAATAAAAAGCTTCATCTTTCCCTCAATATTGGATCCCCTTAATGAAATGGACGACTAGCTATTTTGAAGCTAGCATACACACAAGACCGCAAAGCCTTCACATAGTCATACGAGTCATATATTTTGATTATGTTGATTGGTACAAGACGAAACCATGCCACATCAACTTCAAAGGGAATACAACATCCTTGTGAATTCATCCTATTCACACAAAGGTTACACTGAGTTAATAATTATTGAACCAAATCCAAATTTTCCACATGCTCAAATTCCACGATTCCATAGTTTATTAACCATTATAAAATCTAAGTCCACTGTTTGTCTTATTCTATTGACTGTGATTTGTCTTCACATCTGGCAATATCGTCCTGTTGGGACTTTGACCCACCCGATATCTTCACAAATTCCTATGCTAAATTCATGGCTCACAGCTCCTTGAAAAAGGTATGTGACCTTGTCTTACTCATCCACATCAAACCCCTTTGACTACTTAGCAACTAGACCAAAACTCTTAATAAAAGCTCACAATTTGACCTTTCCATTAGGGTAGGTTTTTTGTCTTTTTTGGTTTGTCTTTTCTAATGTAATCAGGCCCATGATCATTTTTGTGGTTATGTCCTTTGTTCATAAATCAATAGCCACGTCCTCCACTACAAATGATATTCAACTGAAAGGCACAACTGCTGAAGGGAAACACAAATTTTAATATTAAATAGTCTCTAAACCCCTGCAATAACCATTACTCCAAAGTTTGATCAATATGACTACAATTTTCTAATTAAATTATTGAAACCCTATATTCTTGAAATTCCATCTTTAAAGAAGACCCACAGAATTTATAATTGATCAATTGATCTTTGAACCCTTGCGCAAATCCTAAGGTAAATCCGCTTGCAAATGGAATTGGATTTTTGTCCAATTCGCAAACCAAGGATCTGGGTTTTCGTCCAAATCTATAAATATGAACTCAAGGATTTTCATCCTCTTGTTCTAAGAAAGCTGAGCTCTCACAACCTCTAATAAAATAATAATAATTTGTGTAATGAAAAATGAGCTCACAAATCCCTTTTATAATTCATTTTAGGGTTTTCCAACTAGAACACCATCTTATTAAATGATATTATAATACTTTATAATATCTCTCCAACCACTTTATAAATATACTTTAATTTAATTATTTAATATTATCCCTTTTAATAAACTTTTGCTAGGCAATATCCAATAGTTAAATTAATTAATTAATTTGACTCTTGTGATGGTGGGATGGAAAACAGGGACATTACAATTTTGATATTTATAATCATCTACTTTTCAAAGAAGCAGTGTAGTAAGTTCAACCACCTCTAACTCGACTTGGAAATCTTACTGATCTATGGTTAACTCTACTTTTGGTTTCACTCAAGTGTTAACTAACTCAAATAGATTATCTCTTAATAGTGATGACTTCACTAGTGTCGACTATTCAACTAATGTTGGTTACATATTCTTTGACTTTAAACACCCATGTTACATTCACATAACTTCTTGGGTCTTCATAACTACCACTTGTTCAAGTCCTTTATTCTAAGCTGGTATACAACTCGACTAATTATATTTTTCTAACTTGAATACCCAAGTTACATTCTTGCAACATTCTAGGT
>CM021110.1:84174042-84267156 GCA_007115665.2 Sequoiadendron giganteum | reverse complement strand
TTTATTAGGATCGGGAGTTCTAATAGGAGGTAAGGAAAGCATGTTATTTTCCATGAGATGCAACATGATATTATGAAGGGTATCAGATAGAGGGGTAAATTTTGTATTCCTATCCCCAAAGAAAAAAGGATTTTTCATCTTTATGGTAGCCACTTGGTTATCAACTTGTTGATTTGGTTGAGGGGAATTAAGTTGTAAAAATCCCCTATTTTATTTCTTGAAAGGTTGGTAATTGCTTTGAGGTGCATATTCTAACTTTTCAGGTCGGGTAGGAGGATTTCTTACATCATGACTATAAGATGAATTTTGATAATCACGAAGGGTTGTACATAATTGTGTGAAGGATGGGAATTTCAACATCTCAAGTTTGGTTTGGATTTTTATTTATAAATTGGCAATAAAGATTCGTTGAAGGTCAGCATCAAGAATCTTAATGTTTATTTGTGAATAAAGTGTTTGGTATCTCGCTATAAAATCAGTCACTTTCTCATCATCCATTTGTTTGCATGTCATTAAATCAAAGAGGGTCATATTGGGACCCATATGAATGTGGAAGTGGTTGTGATAGGCATAAATAAGGTCATTAAGTGAACCAATCGAATTATCTGATAAAGAGGAAAACCACTCTAAAGCAGTGTCTTTCAAGGATCTAGGGAAGAGTTTAGCAAAGAGTTTATCTTCAAAGATGAAATCGCTACATAGGGTTGTGTAAGCAGAAACATGGCTAACAAGATCTCCTTTCCCACCATATTTCTCAAATCTAGGAACCTCTATACCTTGTGACATTTGTGTTCTCAATATTTCCAAGGATAATGGGTTGGTTTTGATGTATTGTGAAGGTTGACCATTGTTGTTTTGATTTAGGGTTGCGACTTATTGTTGAAGGGATGCCATGTTTTGTAAAAGTGTGTTAATGATAGCATCATTGTTATTATTGCAAGGTGGAGGAAAATAAGGTGGAGTAGTGTATGTATGTGGAGGGAAAGTGAATTATAAATTTGTGAGGGAGGATGGTTGAGGAGATATGGTATGTGAATGCACAAAGCTAGAAGGATTCCCTATGGAAATACCTAAGGAAGTGTTGGCATTGTTGGTATGTTGAATGGTTGTGGTAACTTGCATACTAGTGTATATAGGAATGGAAATGGGTATTGTAGAAGGAGGAATTGAAGTTCCACCTTGGCTTTGGGTATACCCCAAAGATTGAGTACAACTAGTCATGGTAGGAATGGTATTGTTAACATCATACACATTGGTTGTAGGTAGGGAAATCATGGAAATGAAGTATGCATGCTATGATCCATAGGGGGTTGATTATCAACACTATTAGAAAGAGAATTAGAAAACTAAAGATTCACAATGAATGGTATCTCGTGGGATGATATGAGTCTCGAACTACGTCTTACAATAGTATTGCTAATAGGACACCAAGTTGTAAAGCTCATACAAATTTCACAAACTCAATGCCAACCCAAAATGGAAAGAGGGTAAAGTGAAAAGCAATGACCTAGAATGTAATGTGTAAATGCAATTTTCATATTCTAAACAAGGTAATTTTCTTATTACACTATGCAAAAACCTGAAAATGAAGTCTTGTAAATGTAATTTTGAAATCACACAATGCACAAAATTTACCAAATAAAGCTAAATATGATCAAATTGATGAAACAAAAACTCTACAAACAGTAACAGAAATCTAAAAGCAACAAACAAAAGTGCAAAAATGAATATTTCAATGTCCAGAAATTTAGATTATGACCTGATTAGGGACTCATTTTCCCTAGGGCGAATGGGTCCTAGATGAGGTTTTTGAAACAAATTTCTATAGATTTTTAAGTGCTTTCCAATGGTTTTCATATTTTGTTTTGTTACAGCAAGATTCAATATGATTTTCTATAAAGTTCAATGTGAAATGTAAGTGCAAAATGTAATCAAATGACAACCTAAAAGACCTAGTTTGATATGCAATTTTTTTTTCAAATGCAAGTTAATATGATGCAAATGATATGTAATATGACTGATTTTTTTGTATTTTTCAAACTTAAAGAATGCAAACAATGTAATCCTAAAACCCTAGATGCAATGCAAAGTTGAATGAAAATTGGACACCCTAAATGAGATCTAACTCAATGCAAATGAAGGAAAGATCTAAATCTAGGATGAAAAGGACTCCAAAATCAAAAAATTCCAATGCTCAAAAGGTCGGGTTCACCATAATGAAATGAAAAGAAAATAGGGATGGGGGTATGATGATGTACCTACTTCCCTTCTAATTTCATTCAAAATATGTGTTGTAATGTGTAAATGAGTAACAAAAATTAAATCTAACCCAAATAATAGTCAAAAGGTAGGTCTAAAAAGGGTCAAATGTTGTGTACCTTTCACCAAAAGTATTTTTTCATGGCTCACTAAGGACTCATTCACCCTATGGTGAATGGGTCTTGGCTAGGGCTCTAGAAAATTTGTCTCTAGGTTTTGTTCCTCTGTGTCTACACTCCCAGATTCCTGATTTTCACTGTCAAAAAGCTGGAAATAAAACCTGTAGATCATTTTTTCGTGATTTGACAACTTCTCTTGCAACTTTGACAGCTTTGCAACTTTCTTCAATTTTGCTCTCCAAATGATCTTCAACCTAAAACCTGCAATCACACATCAAAGAGAGAAAAATGTTGTTTTGTTAGGGAATAGTGGTTTGCCTTGGCCAAACCCCATTTTTGTAATTAAACCTTGAAATGAATGAAAGCATGAAGGGAATGATGAATAAATAAATATAATTTCACAACTCGCCACACCTTATTTGAAACCTTGGATAAATCTGTAAACTAGCATGAAGTGGTCTCAATGAATGTAGATCTTGACCCTAAACTTGATGTGAAACAATGCCTTTGATATGCTTGATAGATCTTGAACACTACATCAACACATTAGCTCAAACAACATGCATGATGCAATAAATATTTGACATGACAATGGAATCTTGATTGTTGCAATATCTTCTACAAATCTACCCTTGAAAATGCTCTTGAATGCTCTTGATCTCATAAATTTTCTATTAGGACTTGAACACTTGAAAGCTTAAATTCTTAGGTGAAACTATGTGAAATAACCTTGTATTTATACATATCTTAAGATTAATTCATGAAATTCAAATATCACAAGCCAATATTGAATTATAGATTTGAAATCATTAAAATACCTCCAAAACCGTATTAAAAACATATTTGAAAGAGGGGTCTTAGGTCTAAGTGAGGACCCATTTGCCATGTGTAAAATGGGTCCTAGGCCGCTTACTTAGGACAAACATCAGACAAGGTGAAATATTATGCAAAAATAGGGTCCTAGGACCTAGTGAGGACATGAGTCTTAGGTCACCTACCTAGAACACACATCTTCCAAAATTAAGTGTTGTGAAATGGCATTTATGAATGTTGGGTTTTATCCCTCAAAATTTGCAATTAATTAGGTTTGGATTTGAATTAAAGGGGCCAATTAAGGTAAATCAACCTCAATCAATTAATAAATCCCTAGATTAGTGTGAAAGTGTAAAGATACACTTTACAACACCCTAAATAAGGCACAACTAAGTCCATTTAGATTAAAAGGGCCCTAAACTTAATGTGAATGTGTAAAACACATTACAACACTTAATTAAGGAAACATTAAGCTCATTTTAATCTTAATTATTCCCAAATTAAGTGAAAAAGGGACAATTTTTCCATCACTACAAATATAAAACTTTATACCCATATTAATGCCCTTTAATAATTAAATATATTAATCTATTTAACCTTTGATAACTTATCTGAGAAACTATCCGACCAATCTCCTAATTCTTCATGTTTCTCCCAAGTTATCCTTTGTATAATTATATAAAATACCTTTGTTTGTAGGTATACACTTATTCATATATTCATCCTTTCATATGACAAATATATACTCACTTATAAATGCATGATAAGTTTATTTTTAAATTTGGAGAATATTTTCTATTTGTGGAATATTTGGGCTCCTGCACCTTAAAATCTCCTAGCATCATGGCCTTTGGTTTATAATGAGAGCATAGTGTCCTCTGCTCAAGCTACTTGAATTCAAATCAATAGATAGCTATAATGACTCTTGGTCTAAATAGTAATACTTATAACTTTCAAACAATAATAAAAACATCTCTACTTCTATTACGTTTTCAGACCTTATCTCTGAAATACATCGTAAACTTGTTTTAATAATATATATAACACTATCTTATTAGAATAAATGTCATATTCACGTATTTAGCTATTCTTCACTAATTTAGTTTAATAAGTTGGTCATTTGGTAAAACACAACTTTGAGTCTTAACCTTTCTCTTGAAGCTCTCTTGAATAATTTAACTCAATATCATGTAAAAATAGCACAGTATTAACAATGTTTTTAAAGGTGAGATAATTCACTTTAATCCACTTATTAATTTTGATTCTAACTCTCTTATACTTTCTTGTAAATAATCTAATTTTTCATGTTTGAACATGCATTCGTAAATGATCAAATTTAGAACCCTATGTTAAAAAAATTGGCTAAAGACTTGTCACACAAGTAATATAAGTGTCTAGAATGTAATAAGTTCCAAGAGGAATTCATGGGGACGGTGGGGTTTGGCGTTGTGCAGGTCGCGAAAGTCTGAGCAACCTACTTTTCTCTATCCAAGATCGAGGGGTTGTGCATGCCCCCCCTTTGTATGTTCTCTATCGTGGGGAGGGTTGGGCAACTGCATGTAGCGTTGGGATTTGATTTATTTGCTGGATCAATTATAGTTTTTCTTAGTTTTTATTTTTCTCTTTTTTGTGGTATTGTGTTCGGTGCTGAGTGGTTGTGTTTTCCATGGCACCCTCAAGGGGTCCCGAGGATCCCTCTTGGGTGTCTTTTAAAATTGCTTCTATGAATGGGGATTCATCTTCATCGAGGCATGGAGATGTTGTTAACTTCCTTTTACATGTTGTGAAGGATTCATAGATTAATCATTTTTTGGAAATTAAATCAAAACCAATTGGTTGTTTAGAAAGGAGCAAGGATCGCATGATTGTGGTGATCAATCCTAAGGTTGTTGCAGAAGAGATTTCATGTACTTAGCGGAGCATGCTTTAATTCGCAAGTTCATGGGAATTCGTATTTCGTTGTCATTTTTGGAGGCATGGGCACAGAGAAAGTGGATCCTAGAGGGAGATATGGAGATTATCCTTGCAACGAATGGTTATTTTTTTGTTGTGTTTTCCAGGCTTGTAGATAGACATATGGTTTTTGAAGGTAGCTCTTATTTCCATAATTAGGCCAGGATCTTTATTAAACCATGTCATTTGGGGTTTGATCCCTTGAAAGAGCTCTCGTCGAAGATCCCTATGTGGGGCGTATCACCTCAGATTCTAATGAAGTTTTGGTGGAAAGATGTTATGCATTCTATTATTGCAGCTTTGGGGAAACCCTTGGGCCTTTCTTGTCAAACTCTCGATTGTAGGGTGACCTCCTTTGCTTGGATTTGCGTGGAAATTAATCCAAACATTTTGCTGCCTGAATTTGTTGAGATTAAATTGGAAGGTATGAGCTAGATTCAACAGGTGGATTATGGGGCTCTTCCTTTTCACTGTAGATTTTGTCATGAGTATGGACACTTGCAAAGAAATTTCCTAAATTAGGAGTACTTGCTCAACATTCTCAACTTGAGCAACAAGTTTTTGAGTCTAAAGTAAAGGGAAAAGCCCCAGTTCAAAATGAGGGTACGAATTCAAAGGGATTTATTCTCGTGAAAGGCCAGTCCAAGGCTAGGGGATAGCTCGACAAAACAAGGCCACACAAAAAGAGGTTTTGGTAACAGGTTTGATGTCCTCAAAAAAAATTAGGACTTGGATTCAATGGAGCATGATATTTCTCTTGAGCGTCAGGATATGCAATGTTTGGATCCGTCCTCTCATATTTCCTAAATTCTTATTTATGGAGCAGTTTCGTCTGAGCCTATAAAAGATGATGGTTCAAAGTCACCAAATCCTATTGAGACATTAGTGGATACTCAGGAGCTTGGTGTTGTCCCAAGGGTTGTTATGGTGGCTAATCCTCTATGTGAGAACCCTCTATAACTTGAAGACTTAGATTCTAAGCTAATGTATTGTAAACTTGGTAGAACTTACTCAATTCAAAGGTTTAACTGGTTGAACAATCCACTTTACATTGCTTAAGACTACATTTTTTTGTCAACCCAAGGCTTGTAAGCTTATGATGGTGTTGCATTATATATTCCTTCATGGACTTAAAGCTACCTAAGGGTGTTGCCACAATAGTGGTTTACAATTTCTAAGAGGAACTAATTTTTGTTGAAATCATATATTTTTAGAAAATATAATGATTTAAGCCTTATAAAGTTCCATTTTTAAGGATTCCAATTGAACAGGGTTTGATCAAACCACCTTAGATCAAACCCCCTTGGATAGAACCTCGCTAGTTTTAAACCATACCTATAAATGAGTCTCCTTTACACCTATCAAAATGCTGATAAAAAATCACTATTGATTTACTTTTGAGGGATCAAATGAATTCATTTAAAATTTATTTCAAATGATTATGGTAGTCCTTGGAATGAGCTATCCAATAAATATAATTTTAATATGTTTTGGTTTTATTATGTATTTTATTTTTTAGTTTTATTAAACATAGGTTTTTCAACGAAAATGAAGGTCTTTGTTTTGCACATGTGGAAAAATAGCAAATTATCAAAAAAAATAAAAATAAAAAATATGAGTGCACTAGATATTGAATTCCTTGATCCAACAAAAAAATAAATTGAATTTTGATATATACAAAAAAAAAGTTACGCGTTATACAGTCGCACTATGTCTGAATTGTAATTGGTTTGACTTTGAAACTTGATTAAAGAAAAAATATTCAATAAAAAACTATCTAACCAAGTGGAAGCACTAGATATCGGAGTTAAAAATCTAAATTTGAAAGAATTAGAATTTTATCCTTCATGGAAAAAAAGTTATGCGTTATACGGTGTGCGTCACTTTTTTAAAATGTTGTTTTTTGAAAGAAAAAAAACAAGTTTTCATGGGAGATGGAAAAAGAAGTGCAATCTGATTCCAAAAAATTTGAAAAAATATTTTTAGAATCCATAGAAAAAATGTGATGAGACTCTAGTTTGCATCATCTTCAAATTCCTCATGGTTTAGCCGTTATAGGTGCCCGAATGTGAAGATTTAGTTAAAAAATAATTTCAGTGTCCAATTTGACCAAAAATTGTAAACCACTATTGTGGGATCACCCCTAAACTATCCTATTGAAGTTATCCTACTTGTTATAAATTCACAAAACTATAAAATAGTAAAAGCATAAACCAAAACTAGTTGCTACAGGTACCTACAACTTAGATTGTAATTGAACTGTTACTAATGAAATAATACTATATCAACTAAAAACTTAATAAAAACTAATGACACATTTGAATTATCCTTCGAAGTGTTACCAGTTAACCATTATATGCATATTCACAAGCATTCATTAATAATAAGCAATAGATGAAATTATAATTAGCTTGCATGTGATTCATGAAACAATGATAAACTAATCACAACTATTTAAACAAAAGTAAATAACTGGAAAATGAAGTGAAGAAAAATATCTTGAGTGGCCTACTCAAGTAACTATTCCCACTTTAATCAAACCCAAATCTAACTAATATATTTTATGCCTCCCATAATATTAACTCCATTCATTGTATATTCATGAATATTTACACAAGATCTATCCCAGATTGTATTCAATCATTATGAATATTCTATGTCTTGAAACTGAATATAATTGATAACATAAAACTGAGAAAAACCAACTTACTATCCTATAGATTCAATCAACAGTTGTATACAAGCTTGATGGAATCTTTATTGAAAGCAACAACTAACTGAAATCATTAACTCCACTCCCAAATAATAGAGCGTAGAATTAAAACTTGAATTATTCAACCTATAACTGAAAATGAAAGAGAATCCTACCAAAACTAGAACTTTGTCAAAAAATAATTACATGTAAACATTCAACCATTTGTCAAAATTTTATAAGTGAAGGAGACCTCTTCTTCAATGTTTATTTAACTAGTTATAGTAACACATGTCCAACCTTCATTAAGTGCCTTTAATCAATGATCATCATGTTCAACTTAACCTAGAGCTCCCCTGTTTTGGTTTCCAGTCATTCCTTTTGCTATAGGTTCATCCCACAATTGTTGTGCTATGGTTCTTCTTTAGCTGCAAACAAGTTAATTTTGTAAAACATGTACACAAGGATAACTATCACAATTAACTCATAGCACTCCATCAACATTCCATACATATATTCATATAAACCATATAATACTAATATATTATAACCATAATTCCATCATCATTTTTAAGGTTTAAGTTTGCATAATGGATATGAAAGGATAATATAATGTAAGAGTTGCATCTAAATTTTTTATCTAAAAGTATCTCAAGATATGCATAAAACAACAGAAAATAAGTTATTATCTAGACCTATCGTCTCCCCCTAACTAGCTTTTTGCTTGTCCCCAAAAAAAACACTAGGGATCTTGATTTTAGTGTAAAGCAATTTGTCTTAGGTCTATAACTGTGCTAACCCCCTGAATCTTTCTCAAATAAAAACCTTGATATTCTGAAAGCTGCCTCATCTTGATAGTTCTTTCTCTCTCACATTCATCACTTTTCTCCCTTGTCCAATGTTGGATCGGATAAAGGAGAATAGGTGGATGAAAAGTGAGTGGCATCCAATGAAATCCCTTGTTGATACCAATTTCCATGTAATTGTGTGCCCTCTGAAGCATAGAAATGAAGTTATGCATGGAATGTGGCTCTTTCTTCTGTAGTTCAAATGTTAGACCGTTCCATCTATTTTGCACATACTTATAACACTATTGTCCTACACCCACAACTAACATTTTCATTATGTCATAGTCTACCTCCTCGAGCTTCATGATTTTCTTACCTACTTCCTTATGTGTAAGAAGTTTTAGCCATTCATCAATGATTGCATTTGGATCCTTAACCTATCTTTTGATTGGAAGTGCAATGGATTTTTCTTTCTCTTCATACTCTTCCATAATCTCACCTCTAAGTTGTTCATTCCTATAGTAAGAGGCAAGTGCCCTGATCTAAATATCCCCCACAAAGATTAAAGGGTTCCATTTTGTCTCATCAAGTATTACATAGTTGTACAAATAGAACTCACACAACTGATCTTGGTCTTTGGGTGTGGAAGCAACAAAAATTTCAAAAAACTAGGAAGTTTGACTCATGCTAATTGAATGCTTGCTAACTAATCTACTGAACTAAAAGCATAAAAACCTTTCTTGTAAAAACAATGCATAAGTTCTCGGTGGAGTCCTACACCTGACTATTTATGCAGTCTTATCTACTATCTCCCCCAACTGAACTATTGTTTTATTCAGTTCCATATCTTTCTTCTCTAATTCTTGTTCATATTTTTCCTTTTCCTCTTTCCACTTCTCATTTCCCTGTGCAAACTTATTAGTTACCTTCCACAATTGATAGCCAAGTGAGCAAGTTGTATGATAATCAGGAGTTTTGAGAGGAGGGGGTTTCTCATATGGCATTGCTAGTTCTTTGTCCCCTATCTTAGTAACAACCAACTATGCCAACACATCTAGTTTAGTGCCATGACCATATAGCTGCAATTTCTCTTCCATCTCCTACATTTTTTCTTCTCTTTCTTTATCCTTCTACTCATAATTCTACACCAATTCCTCCAGGTGTTTAATTATGTCCAGTGCCTCTTGGAGTTTTTTCTTACATCTTTGTCTTCAATGTAAACTTCCTCTGCATTTTCAAATTTCTTGTTACTTTCTTCATAATCTCTAGGAATGGGGAAGGTTTATGTCCAAAATTTATTGGCATTAAATATATCTTTTGATTCAGAATCAGAAGTTGTCACTACATACCTTCTCTTTTTTGCTGGTATATTCATATTACCAAGAACATTCCCTTCTAATTCAGAGTTAGTTTTTACAATCATAACATTTTCCTGAGGTTGTTCTCCTTGAGGTGCTTTACCCATCTCTTTTCCTTCAGGTTCCCCTAGATTTTCCTTTGTGGCACTTTATTTCTTAAGCCTACCGAATTGTCTAGGTGTAAGCACTTCTTCCTCAATTTTCCTCTTTTCCTTTTTAACACTCTTTTTCTTTTTAGGAACATCCTCCTTTTTTTGCTTTTGAGTATCCCTCTTTTTCTTTGAAATATCTTTTGTAATTGTGAATAAATAAAAAGTAAAATAACACTTCTTAATAAGACATTATATCAAAGATTCTACAAATTAAACTAGTTTAAAGTAAGAATCTACTAAAAGCATCATATTGTCTCCTATCTTTAAAGATTTATTAAATCGCAGGAAGCTCTCAGATTTTGATAAGCTCTGTGACTGTTAAAATGTCAATCTAAAGAAGGGAATCACGCTAAATTCAAAGACGAAATCCTATATGATAATATCTAAATAATAAAGGAAACTACTGTAATCTAAAATTGACATGAAACTATGATGCATAAGCTATAGTAAAACTATTTATGCAATCGTGATATGAATCTAGTGATGCTATGATGCTAAGATACTATTGCTTGATTGCTTGATTGCTTTCCTACAGAGTAAGATTGCACAAAGATGGGATCCATCACCTGTTGAATGAGGCTGTATTTATAGATATCTCAACAACACATTTGCACAGAGGCAGCAAAGTAGAGGTTTGGATTCAATTTGGAGGATTGAATGGTGAGAGATGGAAAGGCTGGAGCTGATTATGGGAATGGTTTCTCCCCATGAAAACATCAGGCAAGGGGATAGGAAGGATCAGAGGGAGAAGATTGAGAGGATTGCTTGCAAGCTTTCTCGTGAATGTCATTCACATTAAATTAAACATATGAAATTTGATTTGATAGGTGAGTAAATAGAGGAATTTTGATTCATGCTTTTATTTAAATATTTGATTTATTTAAATTAGCAAAAGGGGATAATTAATTTAATAAAACAGACTATAGAAGTTGTTTATTAAATTAAAATAGAAGAAAATATGATAATTAAACAATAAAGTATTTAACCTTTGTTTAATTAATTAAGATTGAATGATGTGATTAAGATAGAATAAATAGGGGAATTTGATAATAAAATAAAATAAAGTATTTAATTAAGATGAAATAATAGTAGAATTTAAAGAATTTAAATAAGAATTTAAACGTGAACTATATAAATAAATATTTCTATTTATTCAATAGTAGAGAAATTTAGGGTAATTAATCAAATAAGTTGTATTTAATTAATTTAGATTCTCTAGACCAATTTTAGGTGTATACATTTTGCCCCTCTTTGAAGTGATGTGTTTACACATTGCTTCAATAGAATTTTTGTTGCTGCTATTAGTATTGACGAATTTTTTTAAGTATGCCCCAAACATTGATTTTCAGGTGATTGACGATAATATGGCCCCTTGGGAGATAAATTTATGATTTTTGGATTTTTTCGGATTTTTCGGATTTATTCATTTTTTTGTGGTTTTTCATGAATTTCCGATGATTTGATGAAGTAATGGTAAAATAATTTATCTCCCGATAATTGATATAGAAAGTTTGTCCTTAGATGAATTTCAATTAATCTCCCAATAAAAATTAATTAAAATTTTAAAAATCCCACCAAAATCCACCTTTAATAACCTATAAAAGGTCAAAAGGGTCCTTTTCAAATTCATGTGTGCATTTGACCTTTGAAAACTTTGTGAGAGAGAGCTATTTGAGACACTTAGAGCAATATGTTGATCCCTTACCATACCCATCGGTTCAAGCGTGTGCAACGTCACCAGCGCCCGATTGCTTACGGACCTCTGGTACGTACCCCTAAACCTCCTCGTAATTCGTGTTTTCTCATTTTTCATTCCATTTTTTATATTTTGATTTTTTTTGTAGTTTTAGCGCTTCAAGAACGTGCTATAGTGCTTTGACACTTTGGTGTAGCGCTTCAGTGAATTAGTGCTTCAATTAGATATTTTAGCGCTTTGGTAGGCTAGTTTAGCACTTCGAAAATATTAGTGCTACGATAGGATAGTTTAGCGCTTTGAGTGTTTAAATTAGCACTTCGAGAAGATTAGCACTATGATAGGATAGATTAGCACTTCAATTGGTTAATTTAGCGCTTCGAGCAACTGTTTCGGTGCTTTGACCTCCCGAAATAGCACTTTGAATGATATGACGCTTTGATAATCTGTTCTAGCGCTTCTGACTGATGAAATGGCTCTTCTGATCTTTTAGCACCTTGAATGCCTGTTTTAGCGTTAGCGCATCCAAGTTAGATTTACAAAAAAATTACCTAATTTTGTCCTTGATTTTGTTGATTTCGATCGTGTCAACCTTTGATTTGATATGATTTGATGATCTGATAACCTTGATGATTTTCAACCTCATGATGATTGATTTTCATGATTGATAGACAAGAATTATCCTCATGATTGGTGAGGAATAATCTTAACTCTGATGAACCTCATGATAGGCGAGGTTGATTTTGATAAATTGACCTCATGTTAGGCGAAGTACAATTTAAGATTGATAATGGTGACCTCATGACAGGTGAGGTTTGATGATGCTTTCTCATGAATTTTGATCAATAATTCGCACCAAGAGCTTATTAGATTTGATAGGAAAAATTGATATGTGATATTTGACAAAGTGTACTGATTTTGAACATTTCATGATGATAGGAGCCTCTAGATAACCTCCAGATTCGAGAGCATTTCCCATGGACATTTGACTTGATTCCACAGCTTACACCAAATGAGACACATATCATTGTTCGGTGTGGACTTGCTTCTCTTCTTAACATGCCCCAGATTAGGATTAATCAGGATCTCCTCATAGCTTTAGTCGAGCGGTGGCACAATGATCATAACACCTTCCACCTACCCATTGGAGAGATGACTATCACCCCAGAGGATGTCTGGCAGATTTTGCAGATACCATTTATTGGAGAGATTATTGTGTATGATTCACAGGAGGTGGGTGGGACAGATGCTCTTTGTAGAGTTTTCCAGGATGATCATATTACTGGGTTGTGGATCCCATGGCAAGAGATGGTGGACACCTATGCCACCTTACCTTCAATTCTAGCAGGATTTATTGGAGGGTTTCTTTGTCTTGATCGCAGGTCAAAGGGACTATATGTTGGATGGGGCCATGTTCTTGAGAGTATGATCGTGCATGGGACCCGATATGCTTGCGGGATGTGCATGGTGGCACATCTATATCATGATTTACATTCAGTTGTTTATTTGAGCAGGCGTAGCTTATCATTGAGAGCTAATTCGCTTCAGGTTTGGGTGTGGGAACATATTGTTGTCATGTCACCACTGCCAATATGAGATAGACCTGCCACTAGGCCTTATGTTTTTAGATACAGAGGTCGACTTACCTAGTCTAGGATGGGTAAGCTAGAGCATTGGAGGCACGTACTAGATGACTTAGAGGTTGTGACATGGCATCCCTATCTGGATTGCGAGCACTAGGATGAGGATGACATGGAGATGGGTTATTTGTGACTCCATGTACTTGATTGGCCGGTCCCGCTTTATTTTAGAGAGATTTCTACTACTACAGAGGGTCTAAAGACAGTATGGTATTGTTCAGTGTATGCCCCAAGGCATTGCACATTATGCCCGACGTCTTAGTGATACAACAGATTGGGGACCACGCCTGTCATATGATATTATTATGGAGGGATACCATGCCTTCAGCCTGGGATCTACGTCATGATATTACAGAGGCACCAGTGACTAAGGAGTATGTTGCTTATCTTGCATTACATCCATGCCCTCAGATCACTATTCCTAATGAGCCAACATAACTACCCGCAGAGGAGGAGGTTGTTGTTGTTCCTAGTTGGCGACAGAGAGGGGAGGAGGATGTGGAGGAGCAGGCTATAGATGTTGAGGCGGAGGATGTTGATGGAGAGGAGGATGTGGGTGATGAGGAGGGTAGTGACGAGGATAGTGATGAGAGTAGCAGTGATGATAACAGCAGTGATGATGGATATGATGGAAGGGATGGTGGAAAAGGGGTTGTCGTAGGCAGCATAGGTCCATCCACTAGTGTGCCTCATAAGAGGAAAGCATTGGATACATCTTCATCAGATTATCAGACCCAGATTTCCAGCCTATAGGTACATATACAGACTTTGTAGGGGTAGCTTGTTCAGGCACAGGGTTTACTTGCTCAGACCTAGATGCAGTTACAGACCTAGGCACACACTCATGCATAGGCCTTGGCATAGGTATAGGGATAGTTGGCTACCGCCCAGAGGCAGATCGGTATATTGACAGCAGAGCGGGATAGTGCTTGGCAGATTGCAGAGCAAGCTCAAACCACTGCAAAGAGATTACAACGGATAGCCGATGGTACTACCGTATCGGATTATATGAGAGAGGTTTTGCGTGTGGGCTGAGAGGCAAAGTTTTACAAAGGCCGCTATCACGATGCAGTCCCTGTCGAGCGGAGAGTTAGCTATGCCCCTTCACGATCAGGTAGAACTCATTCCCAGACTATTAGCGAGGGAGTGACTTAGCCACCATGTAGAGATCCAAGTGGTACTGGTTCGACTGGTGGAGGAGGTATTGGTCCCGTGATGCCTGCACCATCTGGCAGCAATAGATCTTAGTTGTTTTATGTGATTTTGTGATATTTTGAAACATGATGTACACTTCAATTCAGCCAGTTTGGATGATATGTCTCTTTTATTTCAAACTTCATACTTGATATTGATGAGTTATATGATCTATATGATATGCAACGGACTTTATCGATCTATGATGTATTCTATTATGATTCTATAATGGATGCATTTATTTTTCAATGATGTATGAATGTATAATGTACGATGATTTGCATTTTATATGATGTATGGGTACATGATGTATGGATGTATGTTGATTTTCATTTTATGTGATGATAGTTTATATACATGGATTTGGATGTTTATGGTTTAAATAATTTATGATATGCGATGTAAATGGGATGTGTTTTTTTAAGTTGATATAAATGTAAATAGATGATGTAATTAAATAAATGACACTGATGTATGATATAAAATGATGAATTGATGGAAATACAAAGATATGAAAATGATGATGATATGGTGAAATGATTATGATGATTGATGGATGAATGAAATGTAATAAATGTATGATAATAATGTATGATAGTAGAATGTGAATGGATGATGCGATGAATATGATATGCGAGAAATAATTGATGGATGAATGAAAATGCAATGATATGATTTATTTTTGAAATTTTCTTTTAGAACTTTTATGTGATACGAAAAATATGATATGATGAATGCAAAATTATTTGATTGAAATGTATGATTTGATGATATGATAAATGGAAAATGCTTTCTAATGTATGAAAATGATGATGCAACTACATGGTTATGATGATGTTTTTTTTAATGTCGAGTATACTCAATCTTATTATGAGGAAAGATAATCATCAATTTGAGTCTTCACAAACTTCGTAACAATCCTCTGCATATGCAAAAACTATTATGAATGCAATCTAATTTTATCATGCAACTACATGCAAAAATATTGGCATTTTAACAGTACTTTTGTGCTTTGTATCATCATAGAGCTTTAAAAATGTTGAAAGTGAGTACAAGCATCAATGGTATATTTTATACCAATGACGACCTGAGTATTACTTTCATGATTTTTGATATTGCAAGCGAACACAAGCATCTAGGTATAATTAAACCGAGATGACCTAAGCATTTCTTGCGTAAACAGACAAGGATTAATCATTTTAGTGTGTGAATTTTGAATGTCATCAGTGATACATTTGTAGAGCACGTCCCACAACAATTCACACATTAAATAATTAATTCACAAACAACAGACAAATGAAAATATCATTCTCCTTCCTAGCTTCTCTAGTTCAATACATCATCGAGTTACTCCAAAGAAATGATAACAAATAATCAAAGTACAACATATCCAACCTTTACTTAAAGTGTTACAACCATTAGTCAGATTAGATCATCCATCCTGATTTTTATGATGTTTTTGCGATTTTCCAAGATTTTGAATCAAACCTAACCTAACGACCTATCATAGGGTTTGATCAAAGATTAGCCTTGCCTGCGTTATACACGCAGAAACCACGTAGTTTGACTAACACTGACTTATGTTTTTTTTAACTTTTTGAGACTGAATTTTTTGATTTGTTTTGGATTTTCTGTTGTGATACAGATGTCTAATGTGCTTTCAATGGTGATTGATGTTTAGTGCCCCCAATGAGATCTCGATGTTGCCCCCAAGCTAAGGTGAGACATGACCACTTGCAATGATACGTTGGTGAATGTAAAGTGATGGTGATAGTAACAATCATGACATGCATCCAATAGATGGAACAACTGGTTAAAACACAAATAGCGCCTATTTCTAGGTTTTCACTATATGTTTTTATTCCACTTTTCATTTATTTTTTATTTTATTTTTTGTATTTTTCTCTTTTCTCTTTTTTTTTGTATTTTTCGTTACCAAGACGCTTGTTTGCCAGGTTTTCATCAAGGAAACCATTTTTTAGAAGTTTGAAACGTGCACTAGGTGATTCAGGTATAGAATTTTCTGAGATGGATGTTGTTGATAGGTTCATCAAACAAATCCCCTTCAGGTGTTGACAGCTGATAGGCTCCTGATCCATAGACCGATATGATGACAAAGGGACCTAGCCAATTAGGTTCAAACTTCCCTTTCTTTTCTCTGTCCTGCTGATTTCTAGGGTTTTCCTTTAGGACCAAGTCTCCAACCTGAAAGACTCTAGGTTTTACCCTGTGATTGTAGCTCCTGGACATTATTTGTTGATATGTTGTGAGGTGATTGATAGCTTGTTGACGATGTTCATCCAACAGTTCCAGCTCTTGAAGCCTAGACACTCTATAATCCTCATCTAAAATTATTCCTTTTAGTGACACACGGAGCGATGGAATCTCCACTTTAATGGGTAGTATGGCCTATGATCCATATACCAATGCATATGGTGTAGCTCATGTCGGTGTTCTGATGCTGTTTCTGTAGGTCCATAATGTAGGATTGAGCTGAGCATGCCAATCACGTCCAACATTGTTAACCATTTTCTTGAGTATTTTCATAATTGTCTTGTTAGAGACCTCTGCCTGGCCATTTCCCTGAGGATAGTACGGTGTTGAGAAACGATGTTGAGTATGAATTTTTTCACACAATTCCTGGACATCCTGGTTTTTAAATGGTCATTCATTATCAGTGATAATGAACTAAGGTATGCCATACCAACAGATTATGTAGTTCAGTATAAAAATGAGATATGTTTTCTAGTGATGGTTGTTAGAGGAACTGCTTCTATCCATTTTGTAAAGTATTTTGTCGTTGTGATTATGAACTTGTGTCCATTGGATGAAGATGAATTTATCTTTCCTACCAGATCTAGTCCCCATTGACAAATGGGCCATGTTGATGTGAATGGGTGTAATTCTTGAGCTGGTGCATGGATCAGATTACTATGAATCTGACACTTTTGGCACTTCTTGACAAACTGATAAGATTCATTCTCCATACTTGGCCAGTAATACCCCAAATGGAGGAGTTTCTTTGCTAGAGTTATCCCACTTGAATGACTTCCACAAATACCTTCATGAACCTCACGTAAGGCTATCTCAGATTCATTATGTTCTAAACACCGAAGAAGAGTACAATCTAGACCTCGACGATAAAGCATGTCGGTGATTAAGGTATGTCGAGTGGATTGGCGAATGGAGTTGCATTTTTGGTTTCTGGAAAGATCAGGAGGAAGGATGTTGTCTTTTAGGTAAGCATAGGTCTTTCCATAGAGGGAGGTTTCAACGGCATCTAAATGGCATATGGTTTGAGATTCGGGATTATCATAAGAAGGATTTGACACTTTTTCTACCATAAACTCATAACGACCACATTTTTTTGGCAACTGCAAAAGTGAAGCAATTGTCGCCATAGCATCTGCCGCTTTGTTTTCTGCCCTTGAAATTTGCTCAAATTTGATATCCATAAATTACTTTTTGAGATCATTAATCAGTTGCTTATATAGCATCAACTTCTCATCTTTCATCTGATATTCATCATTTACTTGATAAATGACTAATTGTGAATCTCCATATACTTGTAGCTATGTTACCTTCCATTCATTCAATTGCCACCTTGATGCCAATGACTAGTGCCTCATACTCAGCTACATTATTGGTACATGGAAACATGAGTCTATAAGACCTTGGGATGGTGTGTCCTTGAGGTGTAACAAACAATATTCTTGTGCCATATCCTCTTTTTGTGTATGACCCATCAAAATAAAGCCTACATTGTTGTGTTGTTACAGTGAGAATGTTTGCATCAGGAAACTCCATTGTCATAGGATGATCATCAGTTAACAGAGCTTTAGCTAATTGTTTAGCAATCACTTGACCTTTGATGGCTCTCCTTTCCACATACTGGATATCAAATTCGCTTAAAAGCATGACCCATTTGGCCAATCTGCATGTTAAAGTAGCCTTGCTGAGTAGATATTTTAAGGGGTCAATCTTTGTTATGAGCCTAACTATGTGAGTCAACATGTAATGCCACAACTGTTGGGTAGAAAATACCACCGCCAAAAAAGATCTCTCAATGAAGGTGTAATTTATTTCATAGCCATTCAAAGTCCTGCTGATGTAATAAATGGCTTGTTCCCTTCCTTCATAATCTTCTTGTGCCAACAATGCTCCTAAAGAAATGTTTGTTGTTGTAATGTATAGTAGCAAATGTCTACCTTCTATAGATGGCATGAGAATAGGTGGTGACATAAGATATTGCTTTATTTGGTTGAAGGTCGTTTCACACCCTTGATCCCATTTGAACAAGAAATTTTTATGCAATAAGTGATTAAATGGATAAATTTTATCTGCTAACTGGGAGATAAATCTTTTGATTGATTTTAGCCTACCTTGTAAAGACCTAAGTTGATTGATATTATTTGGTGGCTACATTTCCATTATTGCTTTGACCTTTTTGGGATCCACTTCACTACCCTTCTATGACACTATGTATCCTAGGAGTTTTGTTGATGTAACCCCAAAGATGCATTTCTTAGAATTTAGTTGAACATTGAACTTCTCTAGCCTTGTGAATATTTTGCCCAGGATATCTAGATGTCCTTCTCTGGAATATGACTTTGCTAAGATATCATCCACGTAATCCTCCATAAAGGTATTCATCATATCATGGAAAAGTATAGTCATTGCACGTTGATATGTTGCCCCTGCATTCTTCAACCCGAAGGGCATGACATTCCAGCAAAAATTTCCCCATGGACATGTGAATGCAATTTTCTCCTGATCATCTGGTGCTATCTTGATTTGGTTGTAGCCAGAAAAACCATCCATTATTGATAACATGGCATGCCCTGCTGTTAATTCCACAATGATATCAATGTTAGGTAAGGGAAAATCATCCTTGGGAAATGCCTTATTCAGATCTCTAAAGTCTATACATATTTTGATACTATTATCTGGCTTTGATATAGGCACAATATTTGATATCCATTCAGCATAATCGATAGACTTGATAAATCCTTCATCTAACAACTTCTCCAGCTCAGCCTTTACCATCAAGGCGATATGTGGATGCATCTTCCTTAGTTTTTGTTTTGCAGGTTTGATTCTAGATGGTAGAGATAGGTGATGCATTAAAAGATTTGGATCTAAACCTGGCATATCAGAGTATGACCATGCAAAGTTAATGCTTCTTTATTCAAAGAACTTGATAAAATCAGGTCTTTCTTGTTCAGTCATAGATTCTACCAGATGCAAAATCTTTGCTTTTTCTGTTGTGTCAATGTTTATAGACTATGTAGGCTCTACCAGTATTGATGAACTTTCATGATAATGCTCCGGAAGGGTGTCAAATCTCCCATCTTTCAGTGCCTCAGAGAGGTTTTCACTGTCCGATGCGTTCTTTATTTTTACTTTTTCAAGATCTAATGCTGCCATAGAATGGTTTTCACCATTAGTTCCATTATTCCTATTTTTTATTTTTGCAACTAGAATATTTGACACCCTCCTGTCTACCAGTGTCATTATGAGATTAAAGGTGAGAACTTGTGCCAGGTTCGTCATAACAAAGGAATTTTACAATACCGTCATCATTCTCAAAGATGGGTATATTAATAGGTTCAATGGGTTCCCAATTAATAAGTTCAAGATGTATTAATGGAAAAAAGTCATTTGATTGACTTTGGTCAATGACATTAAGGGTTCAAACAGTTATGGTGTCAAGGTTGTTATTAGGGATGTCGAGGTCTATGATATTACTTTCCTCCAAATTATCTAGCTCACTTGAGTCATCTATATTTTGTGATTCTAATACAAGTGGTCTAAACCCCAAGCTCTGTCCCTCCTAACGTGTGGGTGCATACTCTTTTATGACATCAATTTGTACATCTATGTACGATACCTCAAAATATAGATCCCATTCATATTCATTGGAATTTATTTTAGAGCTATCTCTCATTTGAAGGATTATTTCAACCATCTTCTTTGTCATTTCTTGTTTTGCTTCCTCTGAGTAACCCAGTCCTATCTTATCCTTTGAATAAAGAGTGAGAGGTTTAATGGGTTCTACGATGCCTTCTTTCCTTTTTCCAACGGGTCCCTATCCTTCATAGCCCATTTTCTCTAAAATAGCCTATCCTTTGCCATAATGATCTGTCTTTATGTTGATGTTTGTTGATGTCGATGCTTCTTCATCTTTGTACAACCAATCGAGGATGGCCTTATCTTCTGATTTATCTTCTATTGTACCGGCTTTCACAAATATTTCCTCTAGAACCGTAGCGGGTTGTGATGGTTTTCCATATGACCTTGGAGATGGCATCAATTGTGAAAGATTAAGAGACTACTCAATAGAATATTTTCCCATGCCTTTGTCAGTTAGCTGGACCTTTTCTTGGAATTTCTGTGAGAGAGAATTCAGTGGACCCTGATTATCTGATAAAGTTGAATCAACAACACTTGTACCCTTTGATTGATTCTTTTTCTCAACCCACTTAGATATAATATTTGAATGCTTTTCACCATCTGATGAGCTAGAAGTGCTAGCTTCTCTATTGTGGGTACAAAGGTGTCTTGAGATGTTATGAGCATGTTACAATGTTGAGGATTGTTGTAATATGTTGATATAGTTACCTCTTGACCATTAACTAGAAATTTCAAACACTGGTGATAAGTTGAAGGTACCACCTGCATTTCATGAATCCACAGATGTCCTAAGAGTATATTGTAGGTTAACTCTTTTTCTAATACTTGACAGGCTATATTCTTCACCATTGGTCCCACTTGAATCGGCAACACAATCATTCCCTTTGAGGATCTCTCTTCTTCATAATAAGCCTTTATTGTCATTTTTCTTCAGGCATCAATAGCATTATCTGAATACCCTAGTGCACAGATTAACTTTAAAGCACTTGCAAATGTTCAAACCAGCTCCCCCATCTATTAGGACCATTTTAACATGATGTTTGTGGATCAAAACTTCAATATGAAGGGTGGTGCTATGTGGATGATTAAGTGATAAATCATCCTGTTCAGAGAATGATAGACAATGAGGTGTGGTCAAATGTCCTACCATAGCTTGAAACTGACAGACATCTAGATTGTTGGGTACTATGGTGGCTACAAGAGCTTGTTCCAAAACCTCCTTATGGGATAGTGAGAGTTTAAGGAGTTCTAGTATTAATATTTGCGTCAGTATTTTCTGTAGTTGGTCAAAAATGTTGTATTGACTTGGAGGGGGAGTGGTGTTTTTGGATGCAACTCCTTTCAGTATTACCTTGGATTGCCCCCTTGTCGTTATGTTAACCAATTGATAGTCTTGTCTTTCCCTGATTTTTAAAATATTTATCTGATTGTTGGATGTGTCTATGTTCGGGATCATATCTAGTGGTATAATGTCATTGGTTGTGTTGTTATCAATTTGATTACCAGTGATAGTATCACTTTCTACTTCAGAAATACAAAAGATCATGCTATCGTAAATGTGGTTGACATTTTTACCTTTACTGTTTGCAAAAGAAGACTCTCCCTTTTCGTAATTCGATAAAGGATCTTTAAAGGAAATATGATCGTTGTTGGTTTGAAGTCCTATGTATACCTTTGTGTTGTCAATCAGATCTTGGACTAAATGTTTTAACTCCATGCAATCATTTGTCTTGTGTCCCTTAATTTTATGGAAGTTACAATAATATGCGTCATTCCACCATCATGGTTTTACTTTTGGATCCCAAAATCTTGCTTCACATGTGGTGATAAGACCATTTTCAATAAGCTCTCTCATTGTTGATTCTAGTGTTTGGCCTAATGGTGTGAATCTACGTCAGTTTGACAATTTTTGATATGTTTGTAGTTTTGATTCTCCATTGTTCAAATTATTGTTTTGATTGACATTTGGCTTGATGTGTTGGTCACTATTTTGATTTGTCTTTGTAGTAGTGTCCATCAAATTAAATACTAGTTTTGCATTTTGTATGTCATTTGCAACATCATTGGTTCTAGTATTTCTATTCTTTTTCTAGAATTTAGGCTTGTCATTGTTGCTATAGTGATTTGAGGAGTTTGTGTTGTTTGATTTTTCATTGTAATGCTTTATTACTCCTCGTTTGACCAAAGATTATTTGATTTTAAGGCCATTTTCAATCACTTTTTTAAATGTGGGAGGACATTGTAGTTTGAGCCTATAGCTCATTTCATCAGTCAGATTGTCAATAAAAAGATCCATTTTTTCTTCCTCAAGTATGGAACGAGGATACCTAGCAAATAATCTTCGCCATCATTGTAAAAATGATAGGAATGTCTCACCTTTGTTATGCTTCATGTTGTAGTGGTCCTTAATTGTGACATCATGTTGTATGTTAAAGGAATATTGTGATATAAACCTATTGTCCAGCTCTTCAAAAGTTTGAATCCCTGGTTGTAGTTTAGAAAACCATTCCATACATTGACCTCCTAAGCTTCTTGGAAATAACCTCATTAGGTAAGTTTCTTCTTGCGCAAATTCTAAACTCATGGTCTTGAATTCCCTTACATGGTCAATTGGATTTGTTTTACCATTGTATTTTTCATATTTCGGGAATTTGCAATGTCTAGGGAACGGTATCATGTCCACACTCGGGTCAAAAGGATAAGGACAAATTTCTTGTAATGCATACCTTTTTGTGGTTCTTTTTTGCATATCTTGAATTTGTTGTTGAAAGTTTTGCATTTGATGTGTTAGGGCCACAACTTGATCTGTGTTTTGCGTGTGTTGTGTGTGTTGTGGTGTTTCGGTTTCATTTTCTCTAGGTGTTTCCTTTAATCGATTGACATCGAAATCTTTTGGAAGTTTTGCACCTGATTCAACTAGCATTAAGAGGTATTTTTCCATGTCTTGCTCTAAAATCTTTTCCATAAATTTATGGAATTTTCGATCCTTTTGTGTTGTTTGTATGTCCTTTGCCGTTATTTCATTCTTGTCATTTTGATGTAATCTATTCCAAGGATTTTCTTCAGCCATGGTGTTTGATGTTTCAAGTTCTTTTTCTATGAGTCTCTATCTTTGTAACCTTGCCAAGATCGACATACAAGTGTTTTTTTTTCCCACTAAACTTTGATCTTCTATGCTTGGATGAGTGTCCAATGAATTTTAACACAGTCAAATAGGATGATATATCCTATTGATAAGACTAGGTTAAAAATTTGATTACTATGTCTTGTTTCGTGATGGTAGGATGATAATATCCTGATGAAGAAACTTAGCCTAATAACCAAGATTTTGGTTTGATTTGTGGACACTTTATAGTTTGCAAGATCTGGGTTCAAGTTGAAAAGAATTTTAACCTGTAAGAACCTATTTATTTCTGGTTTAAGACACTGTTTGTATTGAGAAGATGTTTCTAACTGACAAAAAATCGAGTTTTAGATGTCAACAAATCTGATAAATGTGTTTGGAAGCTCTCTATTTTTCTGCTCTTTGGAAGCGCTAAAATAGAGTGCAAAAGCGCTAAAATAGACTATGGAAGTGCTATTGTATAAGCGCTACTTTGGACACAAAAGCACTAAAATAGACCTCAGAAGCACTAAAACAGAGTGTGAAAGTGCTACTTTGGGTTTCAATAGTGTTGTCCAATTTTCCTTCCCATGAAGAGATTGATTTTTTGGGATTTTTGATACTTTGACAGGATACCTCTGCTAGTAATTTTCTGATGTGGGATGACAAGCCTAATGTTTCTGAGTTTTCTTCTTTATTGTAAGAATTGATCGGGCCTCTTGGAATATTCTATCATTGGCTGTGGGATGGAAGACTAACGAATAGGTTGACTATGATTATGTTTTTGTGGCAAGGCTCTTTTTTGGAAAATGGCTTGTGAATACAAAGGTTCTAAAGCATAATCGTCAATATATCCTTTCGAAAAATTGTGAAACCTATGGATGAAGGTTCTATGTTGAAGTAAAACTTTCCTACTTTGATATAAGAATCGCCTTCTCTCTAAGAGTTTCTTGTAACTGATTTGTTTCTTTGGTTGTTTGACTCTTTTTGTGAGGGATTTCTTGACAAAAGTTGTCGATTTCTAATCCCTAATCATAAATTTCACTGTTTGGTTTTGTTTGACTCCTTTTGTGTTTTTTCTAGATGATCTTTATCTGAGTTTAATGATTTGAGAACACAACAAGAAATTGTAGAACATTTGTTTTCAAATCTAGAATCTAAACAGATAGTGTATGTTCTAAGAACCACGTATGGTTTTATTTTCACTGGTTTCTTTGACAAAAATACACTTCAGATAAAATCACTCTTAAGATCAAAAAGGTCATTGTTATACTCAACACCCCACATCTTAAAATTGCGTTGGCTCACATAGCTATGTCACCCCCTAGAGGGCGCCCGTGTTTTTGTCGTTTCCAGGTGCGTATTCAAGGTTAGATTTCTTGATCCCTTGAGCAAACGGTCCTTGGAAATTATATGATGAGTGTTTTGGGGGTAGATTCTTCCCTCCCCTTGCACTGCGAGTACTAAAATACCTAGTTACTGACTCAGCTTGGATTCTACACTGTGGTTCTTAGATAGGGTTTCCATGCAGTGTGGAAAATGATAAACTCCCTCAGGAGACCTCCCAACCTTTAGAACAAAGGCTTTGAGGATGGTTATCTTGCACACTACCATTGAGTTGGACTTTCATCAACAACTCACATTTGATTATAGTGGGTTGAAAAACCTGGCTTTGGTTGTTCCCACTTAGGTCATTCCCGTAGGGTGAGTATTTTTTCCCACTACGGTAGGCCTTCTAAAGGTTTTAACAAAAGCGTAAATTGCATAAAAAGACAGGATGAGTTTGGCATTTTGATCACCCATTTAAGGGGAGAGCATAAGCCTATTCACCACACAAGCACAACAAATAATGATTTATTTTAAGCCCAAAAGATGATGTACTATTCTAAGTGAAGATATTGCTTCACAAAATCAGGCTACTTAATTTAACTAATACAACAAAAGTATGATGAATATCCTAGGATTGGTATATTTTAAATGAAGTGACTACCCTAGGATTGATTCTTTTTAATCCATATGCATCAAAATAACATTTTGGCCGTGGTCGCATCAGATCCATATAAGAAATATAGAAGCACTGAAACAGAGTTTAGAAGCACTGAAACAGAGGTTAGAAGCGCTATAGTTTAGATCAAAATCATTATATCTTTCATTAGAAGCGCTACAAAATTTGGTAGAAGCACCATAGAATTTCACCGAAGCGCTATTAATTTTTTTGAAAAACAGAGGCCAACTATGCTGAAAACGTCTGGTTGATGCATTGAAACAGACTTTTGAAGTGCTATAGTTTCCTCCTCAAAAGCGCTAAATAATTTTTCAAAAGCACTATAGTTTTTGTTGAAGCGTTGAAATAGAGCTTTGAAGCGCTATAGTTTTCCTCAGAAGCGCTGTAGTTTTCGTCGGAAGCACCAGAAAATCTCTTGCTCACGCCAAAATCCTGTGCGACACTTTTCAAAGAAAATTTGTGAAATATGGGGTTAGGCCCCACGGTGGGCACCAAATTGTAAGTGTGAATAAGTAAAAAGTAAAATAACACTTATTAATAAGACATTATATCAAAGATTCTACAAATTAAACTAGTTTAAAGTAAGAATCTACTGAAAGCGTCATATTGTCTCCTATCTTTAAAGATTTATTAAATCACAGGAAGCTCTCAGATTTTGATAAGCTCTGTGAATATTAAAATGCCAATCTAAAGAATGGAATGATGTTAAATGCAAAGACGAAATCCTATATGATAAAGGAAACTACTATAATCTAAAATTGACATGAAACTATGATGCAGAAGATACAGTAAAACTACTTATGCAGTTGTGATATGAACCTAGTGATGCTAAGATACTATTGATTGATTGCTCGATTGCTTGATGGATTGATTTCTTGATTGTTTTCCTATAGAGTAAGATTGCACAAAGATGGGATCCATTTCCTGTTGAATGAGGTTGTATTTATAGATTTCCCGGTAGCACATTTGCACAGGGGCAGCAAAGTAGAGGTTTGGATTCAATCTAGAGGATTGAATGGTGAGAGATGGAAAGCCTGGAGCTGATTATGGGAATAGTTCCTCCCCATGAAAATATTAGGCAAGGGGATAGGAAGGATCAGTGGGAGAAGATTGAGAGGATTGCCTGCAAGCTTTCCTGTGAATGCCATTCACATTAAATTAGACATATGAAATTTGATTTGATAGGTGAGTAAATAGAGGAATTTTGATTTATGCTTTTATTTAAATATTTAATTTATTTAAATTAGCAAAAGGGGATAATTAATTTAATAAAACAAACTATAGAAGTTTTTATTAAATTAAAATAGAAGAAAATATGATAATTAAACAATAAAGTATTTAACCTTTGTTTAATTAATTAAGATTGAATGATGTGATTAAGATAGAATAAATAGGGGAATTTGATAATTAAATAAAACAAAGTATTTAATTTTGTTTATTTAATTAAGATGAAATAATAGCAGAATGAGAAGAATTTAAATAAGAGTTTAAACGTGAACTATATAAATAAATATTTCTATTTATTCAATAGTAGAGGAATTTAGGGTAATTAATCAAATAAGTTGTATTTAATTAATTTAGATTCTCCAGACCAATTTTAGGTGTATACATCTTCTTTTGGTTTAGAGGGTGTAGAGGAGGTAGATACACTGCCTCTTTGGCTCTTATATTTCCATGACTTAGAAGAAGAAGGTAATTCCTCAATTATGGGTGACTCAGACTCTAGTTCTTTAGGTTCCTCATGCTCGCCTTAGCTGCGAGCAAGAGAAACCACAGGTGAGGCATGAGGGTTTTCCTCTTCAAGCTCATTTTTGGGCTCATTTTGGATTTTGGTATCCTCATATACTATGGGTGCATCCAACAAACTATTAATGTTCATGCATTCCTTGAAATATTCCCACTTAACTTGTGGGTATTGGATCCTTAAACTCATTTTTATCAATAAGGTAACTAAGCAGTGATGAGAGAGGGAAGTATCACTTTTTTTCCTCTGGTATTCTGAGGCCATTCATTTCAACAAGTTGTAAAGAAAATTTGGTACTTTCACTACCCTATTATGCCTGATATGACTCAATAATTTGAAATGGACTATGTACAAAAAGTTTTTCCTACCATCATAGGTAATGCATCTAATAATGTAAGAGGCACATCTTGCCCATAATGAGTGGAGAGAAAGTCTCATTGTACCTTGTGATGAGGAATCTAACTATTCACCTCGTATGCATAATTCTTCCCAAACTGCAACTGCATCAGCTTGAGCTAGAAATTTTATCCCTATTCTCGGTAGTCCTGTGACTTTTGCAATGGTGGTTTCATATGTTTCAACTGACAATCCCTTTACCATCGCCTCATCATATTGAAGAGTGTCTACAAACCTTCTTGCTAAGTCATTGCTAAACTCCATTAATTTCAAGAAGTAATCGAGCCAACCAACCCTTGTAAAGATGGGTAGGATTGTTGCATCCTCCATAATTTTTTGGTGAGCCGCTGGCTCTCTTCTTATAACATCTCCTCCCATCCTTGCTTACTTCTCTGCTCAATGTAGTAAATTCAACTCTGTAAATTCAATTCAATCTTTCATACCACCTTCAAACTTCTCTACCACTTCAAAACCTTTGTTTTCTCATATATCCTTACTACTATACCATACTAAAACTTCAAGTTCCCTTCTAAGTTCAACTCTAGTCTAAACTAAGCTGAAATTCTCATAAGTTTTCAGGGTTTCAAGTTTAGCAATTTTGAAAATGGCAGCAGAAATAGCAACAACAACAAAAAAACACAACTAAGGGTTTTGCATGTCATGGTATTTATTACATTTGATTTGGGTGGCAGATTCGAAAGGACTAGTGAAAAGAGCGAGTAAGGTGTACCCTCCCCCCAACTTAATTGTTGAAGTGACCTCACTTCATGTTTATGATTTAGAGGTGGCTTAAATTCGACATGATGGTAATTAGTGAGATAATATTTTGCATGCATGGAGTAATATGAAAAAGTACATGAAAGTTTAAAGAAAACTAGAATAATCATTTTAGTGTACCTAAAGTACTGCCTTCGAGAAATAACCATCCATCGCGTGTGGAAACCGAAAATAATATATGTGTTCACTGATTTGATTTGATGGGTATTAACTGTAAGGTAATGAATAGTGGTGGTGAGTGGCTATGATGGGATGGGGATGACGGGTATGAGCTGGCGATTTGACAGCTGAAGTATTTGAAATGAGAGCGAGCAATAAAAGAATTATGCTGCGTTATTTCACATGAAATGATGGGGAGGATACACGAATTTATCTTAAATGAATGTGCATGAACTTGTAGTAAATATGTCGCTAATTCTTTTTGGCTACTAGAAGTTGCTACGGGCAGCTTCAGTGTCAGGACCCATTCTGAATATTGACAGTATGCAGCTACATGTCCCCATGGCATTAGAAACCTTTGTAAATATTGATAATAGGTCCCTTTGAAGATAGTGTAAACATTATTATAACGTGTAGTGTGTGCTTGTGAGAAAAAAAAGTTAGTGCCAAGGAAGCTCATGGATTGATTTATGTAACTCAATCTATGGGCCACCAAAAGTGTTGGATATATCATGTATGATTGAATCATCACTTCGTGTGTCTGATTCTATGTTGGGTTCATTACAAACACCATATTGTTGAAACAATGAAAATAGGAAAGCATCCTTCTGTAATGGCTTCTTGTAGAGTTTCAACCTGTGACCATTTACAAGAAGTGAAAATTTGACTGCATCAATGGTGTGTAATTGTATTGCCCCATTAGGGTAAACTTTGCTAATCTCATAGGGTCGTAGCATATGGACTGAAATTTTCCCTTGAAGTCTTTATATTGTGAAACATATAACAAGGCCCAATCTCCCACAATGAACTCCTTTGTTTTAATGTACTGATCATGCCACTTCATCCTCTATTGTTGTACTACCTCTATATGATCTATTGCTTCCATTTTGATCTCATCCAAACTATTTAAATAATGCAACCTTTCCTTTTGTGCTTCTATTAAATCCATTCCCAGCTCTATTGTTGTCCTCAATGTTTTATATTCAAATTCAATGGGAAGGACTTTTGTCTTCCCATAGACTAGCTCATAAGGGTGAATCAAGTGGTGGTTTTACAAGTAGTTCTATATGCCCAGACTGCTTCAGGTAACCTTGAAACCCAATCTTTCCTATGCAACTGCACTATCTTGGTGAGAATACTTTCAATCTCCCTGTTAGTGACTTCCACCCGACCATTAGCCTGTGGGTGGTAGGGTGTTGATTTTTTGTGCCTAATTTGGTATTCCTCAACCAACTTAGCAATTAGATCAGAAGTAAATTGGGGCCCTTGATCAGTGACTATTTCTCTAGGTACTACATACATAGTAAAAATATCTGTATATAAGAACTTAGCCACATTACCATCTATAGAAAATTGTAAGGCCTTGACTTCCACCCATTTTGTCAAGTAGTCAGTGCAAAAAAGAATATATTCCTTGTTGTTATATGTAGGGGAGATTCGACCAATGAAGTCTAAACCCCATTTTTCAAAAGGCGTCAATGTCAACTGAGGTTGTAAAGGCATCTCATCACTCTTGGTTGTCCTTCTCATCCTTTGACACCTATCACAACTTCTTGCATATTTAACAACTTTATGCAAAGTAGGCCAATAATAGCCAGTTGTGAGGATCTTAAAGGTTGTTCTCTTTACTGCAAAATGACCTCCACATGGCTCATAATGATACGCCTTCATGGTGTCAAAGATCTCATCTTCCCTAATACATCTTCTCATGATGTTATTAGGCCCAGTATAAAATAAATAACCATATACCGAGGAGTATGAAAAACATTTATGAACTAGCTGTCTTTTCTCCCTTGATGAAAAATGTTGTGGAATTTTCCTTGTAACCAAATAATTAGCAATATCTACATGCCAGGGTACTTGTACTTGTAAAGAAAACAAGTTTTCATCAAGAAATGAATCATCTACCACTCCTTCAGTTGATTGTGTTGGCAATCTTGACAGGAAATCTGCCACCACATTTGCTTTACCAGGTTTGTCTATTATGGTAATGTCAAATTCTTGTAACAGAAGTAGCCATCTTACCAATCTACCTCCAACTATTGGCTTGTTCATCAAATACCTGAATGTTGTGTGATCTGTATGGACAAAGACTGAATAGCCAGTAATATAGTGCTTGAATTTATTAATAGCATATACTACAGCAAGCATCTCTTTTTCTATTACAATATAGTTTAACTCAGCCCCTTGAAGATTCTTGTTAATATAATAAATTTCATACTCTTTATTGCCATCCTTCTAACCCAAACCTGGTCTAATAGAAATATTTGAAGCATCTGTATGTATGTGAAATTACAAAGTCCAATTAGGTCCTCTCAACACTGGTGCTTGAGTTAGAGCTTTCTTCAGTTCTTCAAATGAGTGTTGACACTTGGAGGTCCATACAAACTCAATGTCCTTACTCAGCAAGACAAATAATGGTGCAACAATCTTACTACAATCTTTGATAAACTGCTTGTAGTAGCTTGCATGACCAAGGAAGCTCCTAATATCTCTTTGTTTCAAAGGAACGAGTAAAGTAGATATTATCTCTATTCTGTGTGGATCAATCTGTATTCTTGCACTAGATATAAAGTGTCCCAATATAATTACCTGTGTCATCATCATGAAACACTTTTCATTGTTGAATGACAGGTTGTGTTCTTTACACCTTTTTAACACTTTTTCCATATTCCTCATAACTTTCACCATAAGTAGTGAATTCATCCATGTATATCTCCATGCAAACATATGCATAATAAAAAAAATATGTTGAGTACTGCTCTTTGAAAGGTAGTTGGAGCATTGCATAAGCCAAAGGGTAGAACAAAATAAGCATAAGTCCCCCAAGGACATGTGAATGTAGTCTTGTTTTGATCCTTTGGAGCAAATTTGATTTGGTTATAACCACTGAAACTGTCAAGAAATGAAAAGTACTTCTTCCTAGCTAGAGAATCAAGTACTTGATCTATGAAGGGTAGAGAAAAGTTGTCTTTCCTAGTGGCTATGTTTGATTCCTTGTAGTCTACACAAACTCTGCATTTCCCACCTTTCTTGGAAACTATTGCCAAAGGTGAGATCCATTCACTATCTGGTATTGGATAGATAAAACCAGCATCGAGGAGCTTTTGTAGCTCATCTTTCACTATCTCTCTGAGGGCGGATTCATACGTCTTTGTGGTTGGGGAATGGATCTATAGCCTTCATTATTATAAATCTTGTGCATACATAAATCAATATTTATGCTTACCATATCATGGCAATCCCATGCATATGCAGTTGAGTGTGCCTATAGAACTGATTAAAGAGAATTATATTGTTCCTTTGTCAAGGAATTATTGATATTTAACTTCCTTCCTGGCATGATTTCTAATTCCTTTGATGATTCTTGAACTGACGATAGATCAAGTCTTGGTATGATGGGTAGACATTATTGAGGTATTAATGAATGAAATAGTTGTGGTATCTCTTTTTGTAGAATTGGTGGGTATGATACTTTGATAGGGGTCTTGTAGGCAAATGAAGCAGTCCTGTTGTTATGGGTTCCTACCATATTTATTTTGGATTATGTGAGAAATGAGCTCATCTTCATCCTGCTCATCCAATAAGGGGTTGCGCTCTATAGTCATTAGTGTCTACAGAGAATAGTTATCCTCCTCATCTAAATTGGGCCAAATGGTTTGCTCAAGTTTTGCATATGGTTGGGTCGGTGGATAAAGAACCAAGTTATTTGTAACTATCCCATTGGATATTATCATTTTACTAGACCTACAACCTATAAATGCATCGGTTGTAGCTAACCAAGGCCTGCCTAGGATGAGTGGGTAACCTACTAAATTGACTCTAGGTTATAGCACTATGAAGTCCACTAAGTATTCCCAAGAATCCAATGCAATGATTAGGTCTTCAATAATACCCTCAGGCTTGACCATAGACCTATCATCTAGTTGCAAACTAGTTTGTGTGGGCCTAAGGTTGACCAACTGAAGCAATTGCATTATTTCTTTTGTCATGACATTGATTGTTGTCCCCAAGTCTATTAAATTATTCTTAATGAGGGTTCAATTAATATAACTCCCATAATTGGACTACTAGGATTTGTATACTTAGGGATTGTAATGTTCCCTAACATTATATCTACAAGATTTCCCAAGACATGGACTGTTTGAGGATCTTTTCTTTTCCTGCCTAGTTTCTTAAGACATAGATCCCTTATAGTTTTGGTGTAGATAGGGATGTCTTTGATAGCTTGGATAAGTGGAATCTTGATGCTCACATATTTCAATTGTCCTAAAAGATCTGTCTCAGCCTGTGTGTGATACTTTTGTGTAGCTAGGCATTCAGGAAAAGGTGGCTTGGGACTTGAGGTAGTTTGGTGTACCTGATTTGACTCAAGTTCCAAAGATGGTTTGGCTGAAGCCTCAACTGCAGGTTCCTCATCCTCCATTTTTGTAATTTGGGTGGATGAAGCTCCAACAAATTGTTTCCCTGATCTGAGGTGGACATCACTCACCTCTACCCCATAAGTGGGGTATTGCATAGCTTCATTAGTATAAGCCTACTAGATAGGCTCAGTGTTAGAGTATTTATTGCTACTTGGGTGGTTGGGATGTAGGATTTGATGGAGGCATTAAAGCTTTTTGATGTGGTGGAGGAGGGAGTACTGGCTACTGGTAGTTCATATTTGGCTATTGCCATTGTTGGCCTTTCTACCACTGAGATTTCCACTGGTTCTATTGGGTTGCCCATTATGGATTATAATTGGAACCCTAAAAATTTTTGCTATGGCCAAGGGTTTGGTTTTTGGTTCCAATTTGGCTGAACTTGTGGCCATTGTTGAGGATTCTGCCACTAGTTTTGGTTTGCTTGCCAAAGTTGAGAGTTTCAAGTAGAAAAGTTTTGATTCCCAATAGGAAAGGATGAGTTAAAGCTAAAGGGGTCTTCTAGCATACCTTGTATTTTCTGCCATGGCATCCTTTGTGCTATATAGAAGAGTTTTCCATCATATCCTTCCGTTGGCTAAAAATCAGGCTTCTAAACTTTATCTTGCTAGATACTGGGCACTCTTTTGCATTTACAATTTGCTTTTCTTTGCCTGCTGCTTGGACAATATTCAGTGAGCATACCCTCAGCTTCCTCCTACTTTTTCTTAATGTGGAGAGTATCAAATTGATTTTCCAAATGACTGATGATATCCTCCTTCATGTTGGATAACATATTGCTCGGGTCTATTTTGGAAACCCCTGTAGATGATTTACCAATAACTGATGTTTTATCTTCTCTTGGCCTTTTAGTAAAGGTCTTGGAATAATTCCTGCAGACCTTACAAATTTTTGAAAATTCTATCTTTGAGATATCTCCTTGGCCAATGAGGTTCAAGGCATCCATGCGGTCATCATTGAATCCTCTAAAAAAGACTAACTTGAGAGACTCTTCTGACAACTTATTTTGTGGGTTTTTCTTTAGAGCAAACTGAAATCTCTCCACATAATCTTCTAAGGGATCATCATCCTTTTGTGTCATTATGAAAATATCATATTTCCTCTTATTAGGTCCTCTATAATAGTCATGATACTTCTCTTAAAATAGTGTCCTCATGGTGTCCCAATCAGGAACAACATCCTTACTATTAGGACTCAGGTAGATTGGAGCAATAAACTTTAACAATTATATGTAGATGAAATAACCTAGAAATAATAATGAAGAATAACACAAAAAGATATCAACACACAAATTTAACGTGGTTCACCCAATATGGGCTACATCCACAATCTCATGAATTACACACCGCAAATTACATCCCAACCGTTTATAACAAGTTTTTTGGAAGCTTCCAAAATTAGGGTTTTACAAAGTCATGTTTTTCATTTGGCGTGTCAGTGAGAAAACCTTGATGTGTTAACGGGAAAAAAAATATTCGGGGGTTGCGTCCCTGAATCCCTGCTATCAGGGGTTGTCGCCCTCGAACCCTCGCTATTAGGGGCTACCGCCTCCAAACATCGACAAGGATACATTACGAGTGTACAATATTTGCATGATCAATCACCACATACCAAAAATCTCCCACCTAGAGACTAATCAGGCTCCACGCCGAACAACCATGGATAAATGTTGTTTTAACATCTAGCTATTCAAGATGTAAGTCTTCCACAACCATAAGACTTAGAATAGTTCTAATATAAGTCATCTTTACAAACGAAGGAAATATTTCATCAAAATTTATACCTTTTTTTGTGCAAAACCTTTTACCACAAGTATGGCCTTATATATTTTCTTGTCTCTATCTTCTTCCTTCAACCTATAAACCCATTTATTTGGTAGTGCTCTTTTGCCTACAGGCAATTGGACCTAAGTCCCAAATCTAATTCTATAGCAAGGAATCCATTTCCTCTTTCATGCCTAGCTCCCACTGCTTTTTGGTATCTACCTGCATTGCTTCTTCATAAATGTCAGGTTCACCAAAATTAGTTAATAATATAGAATATAATGATGGAGAAAACCTTTTTGGAGGTCTAGTTATCCTTATAGAATGTCTAACACTTGCAAGAGTTTGTGGGATAACTTGTTATTGAGCATCAAGTACCACTAGCATTTTATTTTTTGGAATCTCATCCAACACCACATATTCCTTTTTGGCTTGTTCATGCTTCTTTTCCTATAACTGATTCTTATACATGACCTTCTCATTGAATATAACATCTGCTCCTAATGATTTTATGATTCATAATCCCATAACCGATAACCAAATTCATCTACTCCATATCCAATGAACATACATTTTCTAAACTTAGCCTCAAGCTTGGTTCTATTTTCAATATCAACATGGACAAAAGCTTCACAACCAAAGGTTTTCAAAAATGAATAATTTACCTTTTTACCCATTTATGCCTCCTCTAGAATGCCACCATCCAAAGGATTTGAAGGACCCCTGTTTATTAAATAAACATCAGTACGTACAACATCTGGCCAAAACTGTGAGGATAGTCCAACATGCAATCTCATGCTCCTTGCACACTCCATAATGGTCCTATTCATCCTCTCAGACACACCATTTTCTTGTGGGATTCCACGAACTATTTTTTGCCTACGGATTCCATTATATGAATAGTAATTTTCAAATTCTCTATTGTAATACTCGCCTCCATTATCATATCTAAGACACTTCAACCTTTTTCCTAGTCTCATTCTCAACCAAAGCTTTCCACTTTTTAAAATTTGCAAATACTTTTGATTTTTGTTTTAGGAAATACACCCATGTTTTCTTAGTTACATCATCAATAAAAGTAACATAATAGAAAGAGCCACCAAGAGAAGATACCTGAGTGGGTCCCCATACATTTGAATGCACAAGCTCTAATTTCTCACTCTTCTTCTCTTTCCCAACTTTGAGAAATCAAATTCTTTTTTTTTCCATAAACATAATTTTTCACAAAACTCCGAGTCAATCTACTTCAGACCTGGTAGCAACTTTCTGGAGTGTAGGACCTTCATCCCTTTCTCACTCATGTGCCCAGTTCTATGGTGCCACAATTCAGTTTTTGTCCTTGCAACAAGTGCTCTAACTGTCTCAGTAGCAATTGTTTCTGTAGTAGTTAAGGTAGAATAAGTATTACCAGTACACAAATATAATGTTCCTACCTTTTCACCTTTAGCTACTACTAATGCACCCTTAGTGACCTTCCAGAATTTGTCTTTAAAGGTAACTATGCAGCCTTCACTACCCAATTGTCCTATCGAAATTAAATTCCTTCTCAAATTTGGAACATGCCTTACCTCTTGTAGCAACCATTCATTTCCATTTTGCAACTTGATTTTTATTTTTACTTTTCCAACAACCTGGCAGTGTTCATCATCACCCAAATATACCTGTCCAAAATCACCTTGAACATAATCTACAAAATATTTTCTATGGGGTGTGGCATGAAATGAAGCTCCTAAATCTATTACCCAAGAATCATTAACATTATCTAAACATAGAATTAAAGCATCTTGCAATTTATTACTTTCAAAATTAGCTTCCTTACTATCATCATGTTGTCCATCTCCTTGTTTTCCTTTTTGAGACCAACAATCCTTTTTCAAGTGACCTAGCTTTCCATAGTGCCAGCAATCCATTCTTCCTCTGGATTTAGATTTTCCTTTCTTTGACTTCCCTTGTGATTTCCCAATATTTGTAGGGATTTTTCCTCTCCTTTTTTCTTCCCGTATTCTTTATAGTCAAAGCATTACCCAATGTTGAAGTCTCACCTGTGCTTTTCATCGCATTTCCTCGCTAAGAGTAACACCAACAACATCATCAAATTTCAATGTATTTGAACTAGAGACAAAGTTACTTGCAACCATTACCAAGCTATTTCAACTTTTTGGAAAAGAACACAAAACCAAGAGAGCCCTCACTTCATCAAAATTCACTTTTACAGAAGTTAATTGACTAGTAATTGTATTAAACTCATTTAAATGATCTGTCACAAATCCACCTTCAATCATTTTTAGATTAAACAAATGCTTCATGAGAAATACCTTATTTGAGGCTGAGGGTTTTTCATACAATTTAGCCAAACCTTCCATCAGAGCCTCTATTGTCTTTGCTTATGATATATTGAATACCACAAATGGTGCCAGGCACAACCGAATGGTTCCTAGTTCCTTTCTATCCAGAATCTCCCATTCTTCATTAAACATCGTAGCATCTTTCTTTGCTTTTCCTTGCAATGGCCTCCATAGATTATTTTGGTACAAATAATCTTCCATCTGCATCTTCCATAATTGATAATTCTGGTCATTGAACTTCTCAACCTTGAATTTTCCTTCTTCCATTGCTCCCACTCAAATCTAGAGGTTTCCTCCCAATTAACTGAAATACACGCGGCTCTAATACCAGTTGTTAGGATTTAGACAAATTGGAGCAATAAACATTAACAGTTATATGCAGATTAAATAACCCAGAAATAACAATGAAGAATAACACAAAAGAGATCAACACAAAAATTTAACGTGGTTCACCAAATATGGGATACATCCATAGAAACTTAGCCACCTAATGATTTTATTATCTAGTGCAAAATAGATTACAATCTTGCAAATTACACACACCGCAACTTACATCCCAACCGCTTATAACAAGCTTTTTGGAAGCTTCCAGAATTAGGGTTTTACAAAGTCATTTTTTTCATTTGACGTGTCAGCGAGAAAACCTTGATGTGTTAATGCGAAAAAAATTAGGGGCTACACCCTCGAACCCCTGCTATCGGGAGTTGCCACCCTCAAACCCCTGTTGTCGGGGGCTACCACCCTCGAACCCCTGCTGTCAAGGGCTGCCACTCCTAAACCCCGCTCGGGACCCAACCCAACCCCGAACCCCAACGAGGATACGTTACGAGTGTACAGTATTTGCATGATCAGTCGCCACATACCAACACTTACATAATCCCATGAACCATCTCAAAGCTGCATCTTTCAAGGCGGTAGGGAAAAGATTTAGCCTATGTGCATCAAAATTATAGTCATAACTTCTACATAGGACATCAAATTCAAAGAGAAATGTATCCGGGTCCTTAGTCATTAACCCATAAAAGACTAGTAATGTTGAAGGAGGAATGCTCTTTAGCACTGTAGCCCTTTATTGGTTAGTGATGAGGAACTCAAATGTTGTTCGTTCAACATCATCTTTTGTTGCATCACCCATGGTGCGATATGCTCCTTCTATATGTGTGCTAGGTGTTGGTGAGAAGGAAATTTCTTCTTTAGTATTACCTTCACTCTAAGTGTTAGATTTACCAATTTCTGCAATAGCTTCCTGGTGTGTGGGATGAAGGAACCTACCCAAGAAATCTCTTTGCCTCTGCATACATGAAATATGGCTTTAGATTCAATTGTCCTACGTAATGTTAGTATATCTCCGGTGTTGGAAAAGATTGTATCTAATAGTCCTATTGTTGGAAAGAAAAGTTAACTATGAAAACTGTAAAAACAAGTCTCTGAAGATAGCACCATCCCCGAAAACAACACCAAAAATGTAGAGTCTAAGATAATGTATTATAAACTTGGTTGAACCACTCAATTCAAAGGTTTAACTGGCTAAACAATCCACTTTACATTGCTTAAGACTACATTAAATTTTCAACCCAAGGATTGTAATCTTATGATGGTACAACATTATATATGCCTTCATGAACTCAAAGCTACATAAACTAGCCTACTGAAGTTATCCTCCTTGTTGGAAATTCACAAAACTAAAAAACTGTAAAAGCATAAACCAAAACTAGTTGCTACAGGTACCTACAACTTAGATTGTAACTGAACTTTTACTAATGAAATAATACTGTATCAACTAAACACTTAATAAAAACTAATGACTCGACTGAATCATCTTTTGGAGTGTTACTAGTTAGCCATTACATGTATATTCACAAACATTCATTAACAATAAGCAATAGATGGTATTCTAATTATCTTGCATGCGATTCATGAAACAATGATAAATTAATAACATCTATTTAAACAAAAGTAAATAACTAAAAAATGAAGTGAAGAACAATACCTTGAGTGGCCTTCTCAAGTAACTATTTCCACTTTAATCGAACCCAAATCTAACTAATATATTCTATGCATCCCATAAGATTAACTCCACTAATTGTATATTCATGAAGATTTACACAAGATCTATCCCAGATTGTATTCAATCATTCTGAATATTTTATGTCTTGAAATTGAATATAATTGGTAACATAAAACTGAGAAAAACCAACTAACTATCCCATGGATTCAACCAATAGCTATATACAAGCTTGAGAGAATCTTTATTGAAAGCAACAACTAATTGAAATCATTAACTCCACTCCCAGAGAATAGAGTGTAGAATTAAGACGAATTATTCAAATTATAACTGAAAAGGAAAGATAATCCTATTAGAACTAGAACTCTATCAAAACATAATTGCATGTAAACATTCAACCATTTGTCAAAATTCCATAAGTGAAGGAGACCTCTTCTTTAGTGTTTATTTAACTGGTTATAATAATGCACGTCCAACCTTCATTAAGTGTCTTTAATCAATGATCATCATGTTCAGCTTAACCTAAAGCTCCCTTGTTTTGGTGTCCAGTCATTCCTTTTGCTATGGGTTCATGCCACAACTGTTGCGTTATGGTTCTTCTTTGGCTACAAACAAGTTAATTTTGCAAAACATGTACACAAGGATAGCTATCACAATTAACTCATAACATTCCACCAACATTCCATGCATATATTCATATAAAAATATTAATATATTATAACCATAATTCCATCATCATTTTTAAGGTTTAAGTCTGCATAATGGATATGATAGGATAATATAATTTAGGAGTTGTGTATGAAAATTTTATCTAAAAGTATCTCAAGATATGCATAAAACAACATAAAATAAGCTATTATCTAGACCTATCAAAGACAATGAGGTAAATATTGATATGGCTACAAACTCTAGAAAAAAGGAAGATGGTAAAAAGAAAAATATACCCCAGTTGGGAATAAATCAAAAGAGCTTAAAGAAGGGGGTGGTGGATAAGTCAGGAAAGGTGGGTAGAAGAAGGATATGGAGAATATGAAGATAATGGGTGAGTCCTTAGTGGAATCAGGTATTGTTAAGACTTTGGACTCTCACTTTGCTTCATCTCATAAATGATTGTTCTCTCACATAATGCAAGGGATCTGGGTAGCATCCCTAGACAAAAGGCTACCCATGATTTGATTTATGATCACAATCCTAATATTATTTTTATCCAAGAAACTAAACTTTATGTGGATGAAATGAGATGTTTCTTCCAAAGTTTGGAGGAGAGGTCTATGCCAGTGTGTTGGATCCCACAGATTAGATGGGGGTGTTGCTTGCCTTTAGAATCCTTGTAAGACAACTCCTCTTTGGTGGGTGTCTTGCAAGAATTCCCTTTCAGTTCTTACGTCTTGTTTTGATTCTAGAGTGTTTTCTCTTTTTCTCCAATGTTTATGTGCCTAATGATCTACTAGGTAAGATAATGTTGTGGTCTCATGTTAGATTCATTAGATCTTTGACACCTTTTTATCCTTGGATTCTTGCAGGTGATTTCAATTATATTTGTTGCCTGGAGGAAAAATCTGGTGGGGTGGGTCGTTTGGGTCCTGCTTCAGCCTTAATGTGTGATAATCTCCTTTCTCAAGTTGGTGGATGTGAAGCCTGTTAATGGTACTGTTACCAAACATAATAGAAGATGTGGGGAGGTTCTATTTTTGAGAGGCTTGATAGATTCCTAGTCTCAGACCATTGGCTTGGAGATTGTTCGGCTTATTCCTCTAAAATTTTGAGATGGAAAGGATCGAATCATTAGCCTATCAAATTCTCATACCTTCAATTTTTTGTCTAAAAACCCTCTTTTAAATTCTGGCTTATGTGGTTTCATGATCCTAGTCTATACCAATTGGTTGAGGGATGGTGGTCTGAAAGGAAGCCCACCTTTGGTAATACCATGTTTTCCTTTTACAAGAGGCTTCAATTTGTTAAGTATAAGCTTTAAAAATGGAATAGAGCTTCTTACGGGAATATTTCCCTTGAGAAAAATAAAGTTCATACTCATTTGGATAGCATCACTTTCAAAATTAAGGAAGAGGGCATGAAAGTGGATTTAATCTAGGAAGAGACTAAACTATCTAGAGATCTAGCTAAATGGGAGTTATGGGAGGAGATTTTTCAAAAACAAAAGTCTTGCATTAATTGGCTTCGGGAGGGGGACAAGAACACTACTTTTTTTCATAATTCTGTCAAAAAGATAAGGTATGGTAATTTGTTGAATTCAATTATTTATGGGCAAGGGGATCTTCTCTCTTCTTCTCAGGCCATTTTAGAGGAAGTCGTTAGATTCTTTTCTTCCCTTTTCATGGAGAATAACCTACTGGTGGTGGCTGAGGAGGATATTGTCCTTGATTGTATTCCTCCAGTTGTTTCTAGGGAGATGAATAACTTACTTCTAAAGCCTATTTCTTTGGAGGAGGTTGAGAGCATTGTTTTCCAAATGAAGAAAGGTAAAACACCTGGTTCTGATGGCTTTCCAATTGAGTTTTTCCAGGAGTTTTGGGATATCATGAAATTTGATTTGGTGGAGTTGGTTAGAGAGTCTCAAGCTAATAAGTAGATGTTCAAGGCTTTTAACTCAACCTTTCTTGCTCTTATTCATAAAAAGTATGGAGCAAACTCCTTTGACTCTTTTAGGCCTATTGCTTTATGTAATGTTTCTTTTAAGATTATTAGTAAGTTGATTGCGGAAAGGTTAAAAAGTTGTTTGGCTTCCTTGATCTCTTTGGAGTAAGGGGGCTTTGTCAAAGGTCATAAAATTATGGATGGGATTGTGGTGGTGATGGAACCTGTACATTCCATGTCCTCTTCTAAGGAGAAAGAAATGTTTATAAAATTGGATATGTCTAAATCTTATGACAAGGTCCGGTGGTCCTTTCTCCAGCGTATACTTGTGGCCTTTGGGTTTCATCCTGATTGGATTTGTTGGGTTATGAGTTGTGTGACCACATCCTTCTCCATTTTGATTAATGGATCGCCTTCCTCTACCTTTTCTACTTTGAGCGGACTTAGGTAGGCAGATCCTTTATCTCTGTATCTTTTCATTCTTTTGGCTGAGGGTCTTGGTAGATTTATAAGGCGACACAAGGATAGTGATCTTATCAAAGGTTGGAGCTGGAACCAAGGTTTAGACCCCTAAAATCACCTCTAGTTTGTTGATGACACTACTTTGATGGAATTGGCAGGAATTGATGAGACAACTAATTTCAGGAAGGTTCTTGATATTTATATAGCTGCTTCTAATCAAAATATTACTGAGGGGAAGCCTAGCATCATTTTCTTCAATACTCCTAAGCTAATCCAAAAATGGGATTTCCCACATTCTTCATTTTTTAATTGTTAGCCTTCCTATGGATTATCTAGGCATTCCCCTTTATGTGGGCAATATGAATAAGAGGCACTGATAGCAAATCTTGGACAAATTTTGGTCAAAGTTCAATCACTAGAATTTTCATCAGTTATCCTTTGTTGGCAAGTTAACTCTTTTAAAATGTCTTGTAGGCTCTCCCTTTGTACAAGTTTATTTCTTTATCTGCTTCCAAGGGTTTTATTAAGGAATATGATTCTCTCTTGAGGAAATTCTTACGGGCCAAAAATATTGAGAATCAAAAGTGGAGCTTGGTGAGTTGGGACCAAGTGTGTAAACCCAAGGAGTATGGTGGTTTGGGTTTTCAACAGTTAGGGCACAATAGTTTGGCTCTTGCTGCAAAATTATATTGGAGGTGGTTCACTCTTTCTAATCAGCCTTGGGCTCATATTGTAAATTACAAATATCTTGGTCGAGTGGTTGATGAGGAAATCCCCCGTATGAAATTAACTGGTAAGGGTTCCATGATCTGGAATACTATAAAATGGGGTTCCCCCCTCATCAAAGAGGCTCTTCTGGACCATTAATAAAGGTAATCTTGCTCACTTTTGGTCTGATCCTTGGGATGGTCATTCGCCTATCCTTGCGTCTCACCCTCATCTTAGGTAATCTTGCTCACTTTTGGCCTGATCCTTGGGATGGTCATTCACCTATCCTTGCGTCTCACCCTCATCTTTAGTCTTTAAGTGAATTTTTTATGGATTTTGGTTGGTCAAATGTTGATAGCTTTAAGATCTCTTCCTCTTTGGGGGCTTCTTTGGTGTATTACTGGCATCCCCCTATTACTTGGCTTGGTGGGGGCTCTCTAGAGGAAACTAACTCCTTGGATTCAATCCTTGCCGAGCATTGTTGCAGTTCTTTGGAGGTGTAGGATGGCTTTGCCTCAGGTAATGGCCCTATAGGGAGGTACACGGTGGCTCAGGGTTACGCTGCTTTGCTTGGTCGACATTGTGACTTGGAGGATAGTCCCTGGTGGAAATGGATATGGAACAAGAATGGTTGGCCTAAGTGTAATCTATTTATGTGGATTTTGAGTCTGAACAAATGCCTTAATTAGGATAACATCAAGAAAAGGGGATTCTATGGCCCTTCAATTTGCTTTCTTTGTGGAAATAGTGAGGAGAACTCTAGCCATCTTTTTTTCCAGTGCTCTTTCTCATCTAAAATTTGGGGATGGTGGTGGCATTTATGTAAGAGATCATTTGTTCAATCCTCATCTCTATATGATCTTTGGATGAACTTGGGCCTTCCTCCAGCTTCTACTTCCTTTTTGGTGGCTTCTTGGGATTGGGGTCCTTCCTTAATTATCTGGTAGATTTGGCTAGAGAGAAATAGGTAGATTTTTCAGGATCGTAGGCAGGTTGCCCTTCAAATCTAGTTTAAGATTAAAAATATGCTCAAATAGACTATAGAGGCTAATTTCGACCTGGAGGAGCCTTTGACCTTGAATGATTCTAAGTTCTTTTCCCTTTTGGATATTTTTAGGGCCTCTAAGGCTTATCTTCGGCGTGGTTCCAAGGTGAAGGTGTTCAAGAAAGTGAATTGTGTGGGTAAGTGGTGTTTGCCCCCGATTGGTGTCTATAAAATAAACACAAATGGTTTTTCTCATGGTAACCTAGGTGCTACTAGAATTGGTGGCATGGGATGTGATAGTAGGGGTCGTGCTCAAATTTTCTTCTCCATTTATATGGGAGTGCACTCTAATAATCAAATGGAGGCTTGGCCTATTCTCAAGGTGTTAGAGAAAGCTTGTGAGTTGGGTTGGAGGAAGGTGGTCTACGAGATGGATTCAATGATTCTTGTTTCTCTGCCAAACAAATAGGACTTCCAGAACTCTTCCTGGAGATTAGGTGTGATTTCTAGATAAATTTTCAATCTGGCCTCAAATTTTGTTTCTATTTCCTTTGTGCATATTTTAAGGGAGTGGAAAAAAGTGGTTGATTATCTAGCTAAATGGGCTTCTGATGAGATGGGAGCATGGTCTGTTTGGATTTGGGGTCACCTTGACTAGCAAAAATGTTAGCAACTTGCTCAATTTCTTCATGAGGATCAAAAAGATTAGGTGTGTTGGGTTGGTCTGGTTGTATGTTCTTTGGTGTTGGGAGGATGGTTGGTGTGGTGGCCTTTTAGATACCTGTGATTTCTCCATAGGTCTTGACTTTGATATTTCTTTGAATTTCTAGGACTTCATGTCCCCTTTTATGTAATTCTCTGTTATTCTTTCAATAAAATTTTCACCCCTTTTCTTTAAAAAAATAAAAAAACATTCGTAAATGTTTGTAAACAACCATAAAATTGCATATAATGTTGGCATATTCATATTAAAAAATATAGAAAAATCTTTCAGATTCAAGAGGGAAAGAAGAAAATTAAAACATGCCTGGAAAAATATTAATTGAGCTAGGAAGCTATTATCTCTTGCTTCAAATTCTACAACTTAAGCTCAAAACCTCAATGCTTTTCAAGCTCCACACTTAACACTAGCCTTTGCAATATTTTCTTGATTCTATTACTAATAGCCTGAAACTAATGAGCAATCTAATTTTGATTCAGTCGAGCCAATCTCTCTATATGACGTATTGTTTGTAGGTTGTAAATGCTCTTCACACTATGTTGATTCTCTCTTCTAATCCCACGTAGTGCAACTCTCTCCAAAAATTATCAACTAAAGAACAACCTCTAAAATGAACAACATGCATGCATTTATACTAAATGAGTTTACCAGAGATAGAAATCGGTTATCTCTTGGAGGCTTGAATAGCTCCATAATTGCCATGGTTTTAATACATTGCCAGGCATGAGAAAATATCTTCAAGATAGTTGACTATGCAGTCCATAGAATTGCCATGACTAGCAATTGACTTAGTCTATGCAATTCAAAATTCTCTACATAAAAAAAAAGTTATAAGATAATTCAATTTCAGTTTGAAATAGTCTTCAAAAACAAATTTAATTCTTCCTCATATTGTCATGACATACTTGGCATGCTACATGTTTGTTTAGCAACAGTTAGAAACTCTAGAAAAAGTCTCAATTATTGGCATGACTTGCAACCATTTGATACAATATATCACTAAATACCAATATCTATCACTTGTCTTGCTCTTTATTAATGAACTCAACCAACCATTATATGTCATTCAAGGCATCTAAATCCATGATTTTCTTCAAAAAATAGGAATCTTTCACAACATTGAGTCAATGGCAAATAAGATTTGAGGACCTAAAAGTATAGAGAAAGGGAGCCATACCACCATATCCCCACCATCCTAGGGCATCTTGAAATTTGAGGGTGAAGGGATACCCACACCATAATGAGCCACCTCTTGTACCAATCCTAAATCTCCTAGGAATTGTTTCTTGATAAGAGCCCAATAGAGGGCTTTCACCACATCTTTCAGCTTCCCAAGGTCTAATAACAAGGCCACAAACATGGAGGAGATATCACTATTCACTATGTATTTGTGGTTCGTGGCCATAATTTCATCCCCTAGAACCCATCAAACGACAAAGAAGATTAATCTATATTAGGTTTTCAAAATACACTTCAACCTTTTTTCTATTATAACCCCCGAGAAAGCCATTTGATGAAGAGAGTTAACTAGATGTATTAGGGGGTCCATAATAAAGCCTATGACAGTTCTAAGCCCACAAAAAAGGAATATGGAAAAAGGATCCTTCTCCCAAAATTTAATATTTATCTTGTCCAATTACACATGAGTTGAGAGGCCAAGAGTAATGACCAATGAGTGCAAAACTTGCTAACCCTTCAATCCAATTGAATGACATTAACTATAAAATGTTTAAGAATGATAGACTTTGTATCATTGTTCAATTGTCTACCAGTGAACACCTGTTCAAGTCATGATGTGTTGTCATTACCTCTAGCACTTCAATATCACCAGCGATCAAGTTGGTAAGAGAGTTTGCTTCAAGGTTGACTTCACAATAAACGCGATTAGCATTATAGTCTTTAAGTTTCAACATAAAATGAAGGGCCACATCTAACAAAGCCTTAAATCTCTAATTGTGTAAATCGTTTTTCTTATTGGATTGATTGCAAGAGTTGAATCCCCTTCTAACTCCACTTTGGAAAGATTGAGTTTCAAGCACATTTGTAAGCCAAGAATGAGTGCATGCATTTTTGCCTCGGCAAGACATACAAATTTCCCAGTCCAATCATTTATAAGGCAACCAACACCAAAGATGCTAGGGTTTCCTCTAGAGCATCCTGATGAAATGAATAAGACAATTGAGAGGGGGGTGAATCAGTTGTAGCAAATTAAACATTTGAAACCCTCAAGAGTAATCAAATCCACAAACATTCATTAAACCCTTATTTTGTTAGTTTGATTAAAAATGAAATGTAGATAACATAAATTGAAATGACAACACCATACATAAGAGAACACTAGATTTATATGGAAAACCCAATGAGGGAAAAACCATGGTGGGGATTAGCTTACAATATAAGTAATAGCAAAACCAATACAAAAGGGGCTCCTACCAAAATAGGACACACTATCCAAAAGGCTCACAACCAGGGCTCACTACCATAGAAAGAATACAAGAAGATAGAAGAATAATGTTACATAGAGAAAACACTTCTCAATGCAACAAGAAGTCCACCATGATTTCTCACACACTTTTGTAGTCTCACATGAAAGATTTTGGATGCCTTTAGCTCACTACGCTCAGGAACCCTAACATGAAGTTCGTACTAATCTACTCAATTTCACATCACACACATTACTCACATCAATCTCGCATCTATCTTGCTTCTTTATCTTTCCATTCACCAACTCACATCAACACCATACATATTAAGGTCTACCTCAAAAAAAATCTCCAATGTCAATCACTAGCCGTTATACATACAAATTCAAAATAGGTCGACACCTAAACATTCCCGTGATGGAAAGGAACAAAAGGTGACTTATATAAATCCTTAATTAGGACCCAAATAGATCCCAACACACTTCAACATGCTGCCACAAGCCTCACATGTAATGTTAAACACAAGGTCAACCAACACCCATGGAAAACACCATAAACATTAAGTATACACTTCCTTAAACCAATCTGAAAGTTTTAGATAACATAATTCACTTGAACTCAATCCAGAATAATCCACGAACTACTTAAGATTCATCAAACACTTCATCCAAGCTTGCATCAACAAATACTTCAATTCAAAACAACCAGTAACCCTTATTTGCATACTGATAAATGAAACTCACACTGTACTGCACCAAATCAAGTAAAAACTTAAATGCAAAAAGATAAAAGCATTACAAGAAAATTCCCAAATATGCACAACCTGAAGCCAAACAATGAAGAAACATAGAGCAAATACATTTCTCCCAGGCCACAAAAAACGTCATTGAATAACTAGTTCACACACTAGTGAAAATATCTTACACATCTGTACAACAATCTAGAAACCCAAATTTTGAATATGGAAACCTCTATCAACCTTGAATAACTTATAAGATCTAAACATGCATATAATCAACATAGAAAGAACATAGAGCACAATATCGGAGCACACTACGAACATTTACACAACATAGTTTACTCTATTTATTAAATTTTCTCAAAAGCACTTCGAAACCAAGTATCAAAGACATCACCTCAACTCATTACTTCATTCCAACTCACCTTGAAACTCTGCAACAAAAAGAATAGATTCATGTACTCACAACACTTCCTCAAGGTCTCAACTACACATACACAACCTGTTTTCCTCTTTTTCACAATTTTCTCAATATCTTCAACATTTTCATCCCATAGTTGGCATCGATGACAACACCAATCAGTAGAATTCCTATTGACATCAATGACAACACCATCATTCTTGCAAAAAGATGCGAAAATCTACCAAAGACCACACAACAACTTTGAACACTCTCTCCTTTTTTTTCAGATTAGATAGCCTACACAACATTCCTGAAACGTCTCCCCCTTACAAGAGTCTCATTCTCTTTGACAAATTTCTCTCTTTTTCACATGATTCTCTCTCCCTCTTTGACATCAATGGAAAAGGATAACATGTTTTGCATTGTTCTCCCTCTTTAACACTGAACCAAAAAAATACTTGCTTTGAATACTCCCCCTTAGTACACCCAACTAAATCAGCAACACAATGACAACACATGTACTGCCTACTCCCCCTAAGAGGTAGCCATCAACATCATTCCATAAAAGAGATAGATCCATAGATCCACTAGGCTGATGCATCTCCATATGCATCTAGTTCAAGAAATGAGGGGCAATAACCCCCAACTTCTCTCAAAGATATTCAAAAGTATCCTTAGGAAGAGCCTTAATAAATATATCAACAATCTGATCCTTTGTAGGAACATACTCAATATTCACTGCATTCTCCATAACCTTCTCTCTCAAAAAGTGATACCTGATAGATATATGCTTTGTCCTTGAATGCATCGCTGGATTGTTGAAAATGTTAATTGCACTTGTATTATCATAGAAGATAGATATAGGTTTGTTATATACAACTTTGATATCCTTTAATGTTTGTCTCATCCATAGTACTTGTGTACAACATGATGCTACTACAATATACTCAACCTCTACAGTGGATAAAAAAAGCAAATCCTATTTCTTACTCAACCACGACACCAATCTACATCCAAGAAAGAATGCATTGCCACTTGTACTTTTCCTGTCATCAACACAACCAACCCAATCTACACCTGCATCTGCATAAGAATTTAATGTGAAAATAGTACCTTAAGATACCACAAGCCATAATTCAGTGTGCCTCTTAAATATCTGAATATTCTCTTCACTACCGCAACATGTGTTTCTTTAGGATTTTCTTGAAATCTAGCCATAAGGCTTGAACTACATGCATGATATCTGGTCTAGTAGCAGTCAAATACAAAAGTCCACTAGTCATGGATCTATACTTATTTCGATCAACCTTAGGTGAATCATCATCTTTACTCAATTTACAACAAGTCACCATAGGAGTACATATTGGTTTGGAGTCATCCATTTCAAACTTTTTCAACATCTATTTGACATACTTCTCAACCTTTTATTGTAACATCTATAAGCTTTGGTTCTAATAGAATATCCAAGGAAGATACCTTCATTAGACCTTACATCAAACTTTCATAAGTTTTCTTCTTCTCTTTGATGTAACATTTGCTTCCAAACACTCTCAAGTACTTCACAGTGGGAATCCTTCCATACCATAACTAATAAGGAGTCTTTGTGCTATTAGTTTTAGCTTAAACTCTGTTAAGTATGTAAATAGCAATGTGAATAGCTTCCCTCCAGTAGAGTTCTAGTATATTTACCTCTTTCATCATAGTCCTTGCAACTTCTTGAATAGTTCTATTTTTCCTTTCAACAACTCCATTCTATTGAGGAGTTCTAGGGGCAAACAAATGCCTTTTTATTCCATGAACTCCATAAAATGTGTTAAACTCATTGGAGGAGAATTCACCACCTTTGTCAAACCTCAATCATTTTATTTTCAAATCCATTTCATTCGCAACCATAGCTTTAAATGCCTTGAATTCATCTAATGCATCAGATTTATCTCTAAGAAAAGTAACCCATGTCATTCTAGAATAATCATCAATCAAAAGCATAAAGTACCTATCACCTTGTAGACTTCTCACCCTTGTAGGATCACAAAGATATGTATGCACTAATTCCAATAGTCTGGTAGTAGATTGTTCCTTTCCCTTAGAGCTACTCCTTGTTTTTTTTCCAAATTGACAACTCTCACAAACAACACTACTAGGTTTTGTGATTCTAGGTAAATCTCTCACATCATGAATTGAACTAATTCTTACCAAGTTATCAAATTAATGTGACACATCCTCTGGTGCCATAACCAACTATTATTAATATGAGACATAAAGCAATGACCATCAACACCCTTAAGTTGATAGATGTTTCTATCTATTCTCTTACCAATAACAATCACAGCTTCAGACCCTTTCTGGATCTCACATGCTTCATCCTTAAACGTGCATTTTTACCTTTTTCTACACATTTGTTTGACGCTTAAGAGATTATGTCTTAATTTGTTAACATAGTAAACATTGTTAGTATTATGCTTGCCACCAAAACTTATTGGACCTATTCCACAAATCTTAGCTCTTGAATCATCTCCAGATTTAACTGATCCTCCATCATACTTTTCAAGTTTAACAAACTTACTTTTGTCTCTGGTCATATGATTAGAGCAACCACTATTAACAACCCAGTAATTTTTATCTTCTTTGACATGAAAAGTAGATACCAAGGTACCTTCAACCTTATCCTTCATCTCTGGAATACTTTCATTCACACAACTTTCAGGGTTAGCAGAACCAAATTCTTCTTTTATAGCCAAAAACAAACATTCATTGTTATCAAAATCTCCATAATTAGATTCACCATAAAAAATACCAACATATTCTTTCACATAGTAAGCTTTCTTAATCATCTTTCCTTTATTTTCCTTGTTCTTATTGTTTAGTGTAGACACTTAAAATTATCCTCACAGTCATATTATCATTCTTCTATTAATTAAATGGATATTATTATCTATTTAATTAATTCATTTAATAATTTCCTCTATTTATTCATTAATCCGCTTAAATCATTAAAATATTACAATCATTTATCCATTTGCATAATTAGTTATCCATAAATCATCTATCCATTTCATGCATACTCTATTCACATAATCATTAAATATCCTTACATTAATCTATATCCATTGCATATTTCATTAAATCATTTGCATTTTCATGTATAAATCCATTTAATTAAATCATTCGTCTAATTCACAAATCCACTTCAATCCTAAATTTCCAAACCTCAATCATATCATAAACTCTCCAATTTATTTCTTTCATTCCCATCAATTTCACTTGAATAAACAATATGGGATAAACATCCATTTCTCCATCTCGCTCTTTTGATCCCACATTTCTCCTATAACCTGGATTTTTCCTGTGAGGACATCTATATAGGCCCTCTCTCTTCTCACCATTGAGCATACATATTCAATTTTGATCATAAAACTCTTACATCCATTCATCATAGCTTCTTGATACATTTGTGCTTATAAAAATCTAAGAGCATCAAATGTGTAATCCAAGATCCCGATGATAAGAAAGCAATGGAGTAATTTTTATTTTGAATACTCATGTTTTGGTTTTTCATAGTTTAGTATTATATTTTTTCATTTGTATTCATTTAGGAAAGACTTCATTGATGTGATGCTGAAATTTTGATTTCTGGTTTTAGATTCATTTAGTTTTCTCATTTTCAACATTGACATTTAGAGCTCTTTTTGACAATCTAGAAGCATAATGACCTATCTCACCATAGCTAAAACATTTGAAAGGTAGTTTACCTTTGTACTTACTAGTGCCCTTTTTCATCTTCCTCACAAAGTTAGCTTCCAAATCATCAAGATCTTCATCACATGAATCTTCAACCTTCTCTGATTTACCAACCTTGAAAGTAGTCTCTACTTTTATACCTTTCTTCAGTCTTCTCATTTCAAATGCAGTTAGAGTACCAATCAACTGATCTTTGGAATAATTATCAAAATCAATAGTATCCTCAATAGTAGATACCTTTTCATTGTAACAATCTAGAAGAGATCTGATAACTTTCTTCACCACTTTAGATTTTTTAGCTGTTGCACCAAGGCCTTTCATATTACTTACCGATTCATCAACTATTTGTATGTAGCCTTTAATTATTTCATCTTCAGACATATGCATCATTTCAAACTACGCCTTCAATTTCTGCAACTTTGCTTGTTTGACCTTTGGATCTCCTTCATAAATGCTTTGTAACTTATCCAAATTTCTTTAGCAGTTTTCAAACTCATAACTTTAACTAATTTAGTATTTGAAAGACTATTCGTAATAATAAATCTTGCCTTAGCATTGATCTCATGCGCCTTGATTTTTGCACTTGTACTTGGACCATTCAGAGGTGGAGTATATGTATTTTGATAAGCCTTATCAATCTAATATCCTCGAGCAAACAAATATCCTTCCATCTTTGTCTTCCAGAAAGCATAATCTGAGCCATCAAATCTAGGATATTCTAAAGGAATATTGTTTGCCATCCCAAATCTACCTCAAATGGTTAAACTCTTCTTCAAGGAACCTTGCTCTGATACCAATTGTTGAAATGAACAAGACAACTGAGAGGGGGGTGAATCAGTTGTAGCAAATTAAACCTTCAAAACCTTCAACAATAATCAGATCCACAAACATTCATTAAACCCTTATTTTGTTAGTTTGATTAAACATGAATTGTAGATAACATAAATTGAAATCACAACACCATACACAAGAGAACACCAAATTTACATGGAAAATCTAATGAGGGAAAAACCACGGTGAGGATTAGCTCACAATATAAGTAATAGCAAAACCAATACAAAAGGGGCTCGCTACCAAAATATGACACACTGTCCAAAAGGCTCACTGCCATGGAAATAATACAAGAAGATAGAAGAAGAATGTTACATAGAGAAAACACTTCTCAATGCAACAAGAAGTCCACCATAATTGCTCTTCACATGAAAGATTTCAAATGCCTTCAACTCACTGCCTTTAGGAACCCTAACATGAAGTTCACACTACTCTACTCAATTTCGCATCACACACATTACTCGCATCAATATCACATCTATCTTGCTTCTTGCTCTTTTTGTTCACCAACTCACATCAACACCATACATATTAAGCTCTACCTCAAAAAAATTCTCCAATATCGACCACTAACCGTTATACATACAAATTCAAAATAGGTCAGCACCTAAACATTTTCGTGGTGGAAAGGAACAAAAGGCGACCTATATAAATCCTTAATTAAGACCCAAATATATCCCAACACACTTTGACACGCTTCCACAAGGCTCACATGTAATGTTAAACACAAGGTCAGCCAACACCCGTACAAAACACCGTAAACATTAAGTATACGCTTCCTTAAACCAATCTGAAAAGTTTTAGACAACATAATTCACTTGAACTCAATCCAAAACAATCCATTAACTACTTAAGATTCATCAAACACCTCATCCAAGCTTGCATTAACAAATACTTTAATTTAGAACAACTAGTAACCCTTATTTGCATACTGATAAATGAAACTCACACCGTACTGCACCAAATCAAGTAAAAACTTGAATATAGAAAAATAAAAACATTACAAGCAACTTCCTAAATCTACACAACCTAAAGGCAAACAATGAAGAGACACATAACAAATACATTTCTCCCATGCCACAAAAAACATCACTGAACAACTGGTTCACACATTGGCGAAAATATCTCGCATTGTACAACGATTCAGAAACTCAAATTTTGAGTATAGCAACCTTTGTTAACCTTGAATACCCTGTAAGATCCGCACATACATAGAATCAACACAGAAAGAACATAAAGCATAATACCGAAGCACACTATGAGCATTTGCACAACACAGTTTACTCTATTTATTAAATTTTCTCAAAAGCACTCAGAAACCAAGTATCAAAGACATCATCTCAACTCATTATTTTATTCCAACTCACCCTCAGACTCTACAACAAAAATAATAGTTCCATGTACTCACAACACTTCCCCAAGGTCTCAACTACACATGCACAACCTGTTTTCCTTTTTTTCACAATTTTCTCAATATCCTCAACATTTTCATTCCATAGTTGGCATCAATGACAACACCAATCAATAGATTTCCTATTGACATCAACGACAACACCTTGATTCTTACAATAGCTCCATCAAAATTAAGTTTGAATCACCCATGCTGTAGTGGTTGTCATTTAACCTCTATATGTTTTATCAGAGACTCAATTCTCCCAACCCTTTTAGCAAGAGAATAATTTTATATTTATTAAAGTAATTATAATAATCAAATTTTAATTATAACTTAAAAAAATGATTTTTAAATAGTTTCACAATTAACTTAACAAATTCTTAGATGTTTACATAACTTATATATCAAGTTATCTTTTACTTATTTTAATTTTTCATCCATTAAATTCCACTATCTAGTTTAAAAATAATTCTAATTTATAAAATATATTTTTCTTTTACATTTATTTAATCCTATTTATATTTTATACAATTCTAAAGAATAAATTCAACTTCAACTCTCTCACTCAATACTTTTATAAAGAAGTCAAGTAAGTTGATTCTCTATTTTAGCTTTTGAGCAACGTTGAGAAAGCATAACCAAAATCAACTGCCGCACGCGCATTTCACCGTCAAGAAACGCGAAAGTTAAAGACCATTCCCCGAGGTAAAGTAAAACTAACGACCCTAGTAACTTTTTTACAGTCAAACTAATTAAAAACAACTTTTTTAATAATGAGAATATTAAAAGAAACCTGAAGCTTTGTTCGGCTATTGGTACATCGTCTCTCCTCTATAAAGTCTGCGACAAGGGTTTGAAGGATCGGTCGCCGCACAATTTGCTAAAGATCTTCTCCTGATGATCTATTTTTCCCGTCGAATTCTTAATTTTCGAGCTGTCCATCTCCAGGGTTTCATATCGATGCCTGTTTTGAGCAATTTGACCCTCGTTTGATCAGGTTTGGACCTTTTTTTTCACCTCACCATTTTTTTGGAATGCTGTGCAGACATTTGTTACGTTCAGTCTAGGTCATCATTTATTTTAATTTTTTTTCGATGAATTCATTTCCATTTTCTTTTTTATGTCTAGACGAGGGTTTTGAGTAAATTGGTCTGTGTTATTATTTTGTTTTTGGTCGTTTTTTTTGCAACGATTGTAAAAAATAAATCATGTTTTTGTTCTACTTCTTTGGCATATTTCTATGTTTAAAGAACGTGAAACAGCATGAATGCGTCTTCCAGTTAATTTGCACAGATCAGCCATTTGGCTGCTTCTTTTTGAGGTCAAAGGTGGTGACAGGGCTTTATTGCTCTTGTAAACAGAATTTAAAAATAATTTCGTTTCTAGTTATAACGTTTTCGTAGGGTTTTATTGGGGTTATTTATTTTGAGGCCATCCTTTTTATTGGGTTTGAAATCCATTCTCTTTAGTATTCTTTCCGAGCGTCTTTAGAGTCACAAGAAGTTCTCCCAATCAAGTATTTTAACATTTGCTGGCAGGAGGAAGAATTACTTTCCACTTTGCAAGAAAAATAATCAGGGTTTGGTTGTTATTTTTCTGTAGATATTGGCCGTCACAGCGTAGGGCTTTATGTTTAGTTTCATAGCTCAATTGTAGCATCCACTGTTTTGATTTTTCGGTTATTAAAACATTTCCTTTTGAACTTGCTTCTTGGTTTTTGTTTGTCTTTACAGATTGATGTAGAGTAGGGAGTAAAATATTAAAAGATTAAAAAACTAACCCTAGGATCAATATTTTATGTTCTGTTAAAATAAAGGGCTGCGGGACTATACCTCAATGCCATGATGATTTTGAGACTCTTTTGCTCTTCGCAGCTTTTATCTGGAGGTTTGCCAAGACTTTTATCTGTCTCTTATTAGTCTGTGTTAGATTAATGTTGTTGAGTATTTTCTGTCAACAGTTGGCCGCACTATATGCTACCCGTAAAGAGAGTTGCTGAGACAGAAATCATAGGGAACTCAGTGAAAAGGTTGCACGTTGAGGGTGGTGCTAGTGACGTGCCAAGCCAGGAGGTTAATATGACTGCCACTGCAGATGGCAACCCAGCTGATGTTGTTCACATCGATGAGGACTTGCACAGCAGGCAGTTGGCGGTGTATGGAAGGGAGGCTATGCGGCGCCTCTTTGGTGCAAATGTTCTCATCTCTGGTCTTCAAGGTCTCGGAGTTGAGATCGGTGCGTATTCATGTGTGGATATTTAAAATGCATATTATAGACTGAAGGTTATTCCAGTTTGAGCAGAAAAGTTAATCTGTATTTGTTGACTTGAATTGGCACATTGTATTGCAGCAAAAAATGTTATACTGGCAGGAGTAAAATCTGTCACTTTGCATGATCTAGGAGAAGTTGAGATGTGGGACTTGTCTGGCAATTTCTATTTTACAGAAGCTGATATTGGTAAAAATCGAGCAGTTGCTTGTTGTAGTAAATTGCAAGAATTGAATACAGCCGTTGAAGTTTCTACCTCGACTTCTATTTTAACTGAAGAACATTTGGCTTGTTTTCAGGTACTTTGAACTGGCCTTTTACTCAATTATTTTCATTGAGGTTTTGTTTGCTTACTTTTTCAATGAATGTGCATGTGTCATTTTTTCTTTATCAACAGTGCTCAAATTTTTATCAATATTTCTGCTTTAATCAGGTACTGAACTGTTGGTTCTTGTTAATACTAACTGATATATGAGGGCCAAAGTTTGGAAGGTATTTTTCTGGTAGGTAAAAAAATGGTTACTCGCCAGCCTCCCTCCCATGTAACAATAACAAGTTCAGGTGTCCTATTTTCCAATATACAAGATCGAGATAAATGGAAGTCTCCATTACATACATCAATAAAGGTCAAGATAGCATACATGTGCCAGAGTTAGTAATGCAGACTATGCTGGAATGAAAGCCTCCATAGCAGACTAAGTTAACAATATCTTTCTATTTTTCTCTTATACCAACTATTCATGAACGTCATAATATTAATCATTCAAATGTCAGCAACAACAGAAAGGCAACATCTGAACAGCAAGAAAAATTATATATCACATAATATCAATATGTAATCACCACTGTCCACAAGAATGAAAGTGCAGGTTCCTGGCTAGTAATTCAAGCATACTGATTTGCCTTTCCTCATGAAGGCAAAGCAAGCATGCAGATATAGGAGAGGAAGTAGAGCACTCTGAAACTCTACATATGCACCTTCCCAAAATATAACGGATATCATTGATGCCACATAGTGAACTGAACCCTACTACAATAATGTGCACCGATCTCAATACAAAAAATCATTGTACTGTTGTTTTAAACATTTCCATATCTGGTTCATCAAATCTATATAACTATTAGCACATTTGTACTCTCTCTGTCAATGCTTCCAAGACTATATTGACAACACAATTCCATTGCAACACTCAGATGTTTTCTGTTCTACTTGCTTGCACAAATGGTAGTACTTAGTGAATGAATGTTGCTCAAAAACTGTGAATCAAATGATGGAAATGAAACTGAAGTTGTCAGCAGGTGGCAGTTTTGTTTCTGCTGTGGACGTTCTGCTTCTGCCACAACAGTTTTGAATTAGCCACGGTGGTTTTGTAATCGCCTCTTGTCATAAAGTGGCAATCTTGTTGACAAATCCGTGTGTTATTTGCTTCTGACCATTATTTGAAATCTCATACTGATGGCAATTTAACCTTTTCCAAATCCACACCTCCCTTCTTAGTGAGACTTTTGGTCTTACAAAAGCTTAGTGAGACAACAAGTGGGGGATGAGTTCTCCCATCTTCTCCTTGGAGTTCTGCTTTGGTTACTTCCGAATTTGCCTCTTGATTCTCACTTTCCAAGACTCTTGGTTTCTGTCTCAGATCTTCATCTTTTTCTGTAGCATTACATTCTTTGAAAGTATTGCTTGGTGTCAACACCCAGGCTCTCCAATGAAGTTAGCACCTGCCCTTCTTCCTCATCCAACATGGAAGGTTTGTGAAGGTGTAGGCATTCACAATTCACCATCAACATCGAATGCATCTTCATGAAAGGGGTTGGATTAAGTTGGAAAGCATTTTCACCAATAGCCTCCAAGATGGAAAATGGTTCATGTCTAAGAGTTTTGATCTTCTTTTCTTGACCTTGCAACCTTTCCTTGTCGAGGGACAACCAGACCTTATCTCCCATCTTAAGTTTGTGCTCCCTTCTACGATGGTCATGTCTGTTTTTGTACATGTCTTGAGTCTTCTCTAACCATTCCTTCACCTTGAGCTAGATTTGCCTAATCTGCCTAACAAATTTTGATGCAGATTAAGAAAATCTAGATTAAGGTGAAGGAATGGTTAGCTCTATTCCTTGTCTTGGGCCACCTGGGTGTTATAACCCTTTATGAGCTGCACCAAAGTTCTATTGACCCCTTATGCTTGTCCTTTTGTTTAAAGATGGAAAATTTTACTCTTCTTGAGCCTTTTTATCCATCAAATCCCACAACTGTGATGTCCTATTTTATTTGTGCCCCTGCTGAGAAAATGGGTGTTGCTGGCCGACTAGATCGCCTACATAATTAACATATGAAGAAGTTAAAACGCTGTGATTATGATTTACAGCAATTATTTTACAAGTATGCGATTCATTTCAAAAGTAATAAGGTTAAAGAAGCTGACTTCTTATACCAGGACAATATTCATGCTATTTGCTCAAGCAATGTCGATCATATTAATGCTATTTAATGGCAGCGACCTTTGATAAGTAATAAGATTAAAATATCCTTTGTTCATCAAGTTGCATTGGCCGACTCATAATATAATGTAGCATTGGAATTAATAATGTTCAACAAGGCCGATCTTCATGAAATTGTCCAAGGTAATTATGTGTGGAGCATGATTAATATATAGAAGGCTGCAATTTAGTTTAAAGAGCAACAACTCCTTTTGAGGAGGTATACCCCTTGGGAGAGGTGATAAGGCTTTGCGAAAAGCTATGTCTTTTCCCCCATCGTGGGGATATAAAAGGAGGAATATTTCAAAAGGAGGATCATCATCGAAGAGATCAGAAATAGAAATCTGCATTCAGAAAAGCAGCAGCTATTGATACATTAAGTGATTGGTATGCAATTGATTGTATATGCATTTAATGTATAATTCCATTACTTATGCATTGATTGGTATGCAATGATTGTATATGCATTTTATGTAGGATATTTTAATCTTATTACTTATCAAAGGTCGCTCATTAAATAGCATTAATATGATCGACATTGCTTGAGCAAATAGCATGAATATTGTCCTGGTATAAGAAGTCAGCTTCTTTAATCTTATATATATATATATATAATTCCATAATGATTAATATGCAATGAGGAGAGATATGTTATGTCTAAATTGGTAAATAAGGGGAATAGGGAATTTATTTATATTATTATAAACTACATCCTTTCTTTAAGAAATCATGTGTAGGATGGCAAGGAAACGTGTTAGGGAAGGGTGGTATAGGTTCTCTCAATGTAAGAATGCCCCCCAAAGTTGGATGGAATTGTCTTGGTTGGATGTTCTTGTCACTTGGGGCCAAGGGGGGTATGAGCACGCCCTTGGGCTTAATTGAGATGAATAATGTATAGGTTTTCACAACGTAAGAACACCACCCTAAGTTGGATGGAATTGTCTTGGTTGGATGTTCTTGCCCCTTGAGGCCAAGGGGGGTATGAGCACGCCCTTGGGTTTACTTGTGATGACCATTTTTTCTAGCGCCCTATAATGCGTTTCTCTCCAATCCCTACCATGATTGGTTATTGAAAAGAGTCTATAGTGGATTCAAGCTTAAGTTGTTATTCATTATTTCATAAATGTTAATTGTTCATTTATTCTTAAGTTCGATATTTATTATATAATTTACTATGGAATATTATTTGTAAAACAATTTTATGTTGTGTGAGTGTCTGTCTCAGGCATACTCCAAGTAGGGGACATTACAATTGGTATCAAAGCCTTAATCTTGCCAACTTGCAGGACAAACTGACTTTAACCACCATTCGATATGGATTGACTATTGAGCTCTCTTCTTAAGTAGGCCAATAGTGCATTTCTATATGTGTGCGCCTATCACATGTATGCTTTGTGTCTTATGTGTATTTATGTGTATACTTCGTGTCTTACATGTATTTTTGTGTATGCTTCGTGTATTGCGTGTATTTATGTGTATGCTTCATGCCTGATGTGTCTTCAACAAGTTTACTCCATGTGTATTTATGATTACTTTATGCTTAACAATTATAAAAATATCAAATCTATAAGAGCTTCAGAACACTACTATAAAATCTGTCATATGCTTTTGGGTTAAGAAATGTATTCTCGTGTGTTTTTACAATAATAAAGAAAACAAAATTAGAAAGCACATGAGGAAAGAGTAGGGTAAGCCTAACATTTTGAAAGGCATGGGGAAAAAAGACCTAAATATTCTTTGACCAAATAAAAGAGAATTTATTCGCAGGATGAATATGTTGATTGGGGGTAGTTAGGAGAGATATTTTTGAATTTTACATAGACCCCCCACATCTCTTCAAAGGCCCGCTAGAAACGAAATCAACAAAGGAGGAGGAATATACAACAGCACTAACGAATTAACTTTTTAAAATTAAATTATTATTAGTCTCCAAATGCAGCAATGAAGAGTTGTAACAATTGAGGTGAAAAGGTGTGACTTTCTCAAACTTGAGATATAAAAGGGAGAGCATTTCATTTGAGAAAGACATCCATAACATCTTCGGAGAATTCAATTGAGAATAGAACCTTAAGTGATTTTGCAAGTAAATTAAATTAGGTTCTCAAGAATAGTGATGATGTGAGAAGAGATGTGACTCCTAATGTGAAAGGTTGTGACCCCTCAAATATGAAAGGTTGTGACTCTTCAAATGTGAAAAGTTGCGACCCTTCAAATGTGAAAGACTATGACTCCCTCAACAAAAAGATATAAAGGGGGAATCATTTCCTTGTGAAGAAACCATCAATAGTAAATAATTCTATCAATCAACTTAGAAGTAAAGTATTATTCTCAAAAGGAAGCCATGAAGGGTAATGATTCATTTACTATGAAGGGTGGTGACTCCTTTATAATGAAGGGTGGTGACTCATTTATTGTGAAGGGTGGTGACTCCTTCAAGAAATGGATATAAAGGATAAATCAATTCATTGACATTTAATAAGCAATCATCACTCATCTATCCACCAAGAAATCAAGCAATCATCACTCATCTATCCATCAAGAAATCAAACAAACAAAATATCAAAAAGACTCTTTAGGAAGGAATAATTAATCATAACAACTCAACATAGTTAATGATAAATCTAACAATATAACTTGATTTTTAATTAGAAATCTACATGTTGCCATCGGTAGTTGTCACAAAAATTTAGGCATAACTAAGATACAAAGATGGATTAAGATTATCTTACCTTCAAACTTTGAGATATAAGTGTATCGAGATATCATTTGGACCTAGGGTGGTCAATCTCTTGAAAACCAAACAATAACATTAGAAGTCCACAAAAATATTCCAAAACAATCTACAATGATTTACCCATAACACCCCATTTGAAACATCATAGAGTGAATTATTATGAGCATGTCTAGTTGGAATTATAAATAGTAATAAAAACCTAAATTCAACCAAAATTTGATCTGCCAAAACAACATTTTGAGAGAATGTAATGAAGACAACTCAATTCTTTAGGAATATAAGTAACAAATTTTGACTCTTAGAGAGACCTAGGAGAAATTTTGGAAAGAACTATGGACACTATAAATTGAAGTTTTTGTTTTGAAATTTATTAGAGGATATATTCATCAAGCTTCATTGAGGTAGGAACACATTTGCTCTATTCATTTTGGACAAGATCATAATGCACAATCAAATCCATAACACATATGATCTATCCAACACTCATAGAAACAATGGCAATGTAGGGATCAACCTTGTAACCTACAAAATTGATCTAGTAAACTTATCTTATGAACCACATTCACTTCTATATGTAATATCTAGAGTAGATCACTTCATCCAAGGGTCTTCTTCTCCTAAGTCCTTTTCTTGATCAAAGTAACTCCACATGCATGATTAAAGATTAAGGACATCAATATTAGGCACCTTAGATAAATTTGATCCAAGCAAGTTACATCCAAATTTCTTATATAAGTCTATTTTGAGTTACATTGTGGGCACATAACCCACAAATCCTAGGATCATTTTCACCTCTTAAACTTTGGAAAAAAAGTGGTGTTGTTTTGAACTAGGTGGAATAAAACAATACTTTTTTGAGATATGAAAATCATCCCAGTGTTAAACATGGAAATATGTAAAACCTTTATAAGAGGAGTGACAACCTCCCAATGATATGGAAATTGGATGTTAGTGTCAATCTATAAATTCAAATTCTATGAAGTGTTCGTGGGTGATAACTATTTGCTATTGTTTCTAAGACTTTTGTACATCCAATAATTTGTACTTAAGGATTATCTAGGGAATATATACTTAGAAGGTTATAACATGTCATTAATGAGTCCATGGCAAGATGATATATGTTGAAAAATGTTTGGACTAGGCTAAGTGTTACAAACACCTATAAGCTATTTTAGATTACATCCTTGTTAGAACCAATCTTGCCTCAAACCTTGCTTGAATGATTAGGTGAAAATAAAATATACTTCATTTAAGTGAAATGGTACTTACTCCAATTGATAGTGCAGGGAAAGAGGGTACAATCCGTAGTAAAGGATCTATTTATTCACAACACTCTCATAATCCATCATGATGAAGGATGCAACATTTTTCTATCATTGTAGATGAAGGATCCTTGTGGTGATGAAATGAGAGAAAACTTGTCTTAAGTAATAGGTCTTGCCAATTTCCAACTCTTGGTTTTGTTGTTGAGTTGGACAATAAATTGTCCTCATACTTTAGAGGATGGTATTAACCTTATTAGTAGTTAAGTTGAGACAAGTATACTAACAACTACTCATCTAGGGACATCATTGTAGTATAAAGTTGGACATAACCAAATTATGTTAAGGCATCGCAACACAAACCGATTACATCACAAGGAGCAATGTCTAAAAATTACAAATCTACGAAGTTAATTTGGGATCTTGGTATTGGCAAAAATGATTCAGTGACAAACTAAATTGCTTGGGGACAAGCAATCTTGGGCAGGGTGGATTGTGATGTCCTATTTTATTCATGCCCCCGTTGAGAAAATGGGTGTTGGTGGCCGACTAGATCACCTACACAATTAACATATGAAGAAGTTAAAAGGATGTGATTATGAGTGACTTCAATTATTTTAGAAGTATGCGATTCATTTCAAAAGTAATAAGATTAAAGAAGCCGACTTCTTATACCAAGACAAAATCATGCTATTCACTCAAGCAAGGTCAACCATATTAATGCTATTTAATGATAGCGACCTTTGATAAGTAATAAGATTAAAATATCCTTTGTTCATCAAGTTGCATTGGCTGACTCATGATATAAGGTAGTTCTAGAATTAATAATCTTCAACAAGACCGACATTCATGAAATTGTCCAAGGTGATTATGTATGGAGCATGATTAATATATAGAAGGCTGCGATTTAGTTTAAAGAGCAATGACTCCTTTTGGGGAGGTGTTGTGACCTATTTCACACATCGCCCCATTGCGAATGGGGACCCCCAAGTTTTGGTTTCACCCTTTGCATTGCCAGTTTAGAGTTGTTCATAATTTGGATTAATTTTTGAGAGTCAGTCCGGCCAAGTTAAGAGTTTGAACCCGTTTGTGTGCCTAAGCATCATGGAAGGGCTTAGAAGGTCCGGAAGACGAGGATCACCTGTGCTTTTGGTCATTTCTGACACTTCCTATTTTTTAGGGATTTTGCTTTTTTGCTTTTTGGCATTTTTAGGTCATTCTGGGGTTCCTATTTTTTAGGGATGCTTTTTGCCTTTTCTATTTTTGGATCCCACTAAGCATGAAGTTAATACGCCTCCATAAGCCATCATGAAAATCAAGGTGAATGGTGAAAAGTTTGCAAAAATGGCTAAGTCTGGCAAAGTGCGCCCATGAGAAAGAATGGCAGGCCAAGCATGAAGTCCACCCTTGCCTTTGGCATGCCAAAAACAAGCAATGGCGAGCCAAGGCTGAAGACCGCCATGGCACAAGAGACCTCCAAGTCCGCCCATGGCTTGAGGAAGCATGAAGTCTGCCCTTGCCTTTGGCATGCCAAAAACAGGCAATGGTGAGCCAAGGCTGAAGTCCGCCATGGCATAAGAGACCTCCAAGTCCGCCCATGGCTTGAGGAAGCATGAAGTCCGCCCTGGAAGAAACTGGCAAGACAAGAGGTCAAGTCCGCCCTAGGAAGAAAGGATGGAGGGCTTGAGGAAGGGTGAAGTCTACCCTAGGCACAAGGAAGCATGAAGTCTGCCCTAGGAAGAAGAAGAGGTAAAGTACGCCATGGCAAGGAGACTCTCCAAGTCCGCCCTTGGACAAGGCAAGACCAAAGTGCGCCCATGGCAAGGAGGAAGTCCAAGTCCGCCATAGACAAGGCAAGGATAAAATACGCCATTGACAAAGAAGTGTGAAGAAATTCGCCCAACTTAAGAATTTTTTCTAAGGCATGAAAAATGGAGAAATGCCTAGAGAGAGAAGAGGTTAAGTGAGCACGAAAATCACTCCTCGGCGTAACGGAATGAAATTCCTTGGCAAGGAAGGAAGAGTGTAAGGCAAGGCAAACACGAAGACCATCCCTCTCAGCTTGAATAAATTCCTAAGGCATGATAAAAAATGGCAAAGAAATCTCCAAGTCTGTCCAACCTAGAAGGAGAGAGAAAGTGAATTGTTTGGCTAAATATAAACGTCCAGAGAGGCTAGAAGTTCGCCCGGAGAGTTGAAAATTGTCAGACGAGTTATTAAGCACATTCTGGCTAGGCAGACAATTGGAAAACAAAATATTTGGCCACGGACAAACGAATCTAGCCATGTATCAGTTTTAAACGGTTTGGAATTTTAATATTTTTAATTATTTCCCAACACTTAGGGAATTTTAATTAACAATTCGAAATTTGGAGATTACTTGGAAGATTAAATTATTTCGCCTTAGGTAAAATTAAATTTGCCATGATTCGAGGATTAAACATGTTGGGAAATTAATTTAATATCTTTCAATATTTTTCCAACACTTAGGCAGATTTTTAAAGAAAGCTAAGATTTCAGACAAAGGTGGCGGCACGGGAAAATTAGAAACTTGCCTTAACGACTGCGAGAAAAATTAGAAACTTGCTAATCGGAGAAGAGAAAAAGTTTCTAAAATTGAAAGAAACTCAAGAAAAAGAAAGCAATTCCTTTAGAAAATCGCACTTCTCAGCGATAAAATGAGTTTCAGCAACTCATTTTTCACAATTTCGATTGAGAAGAAGTTATTTCTCTCGAATCTGCAAGGAATAATTTTTGAAGGAAAGGATAGTGAGAATAACGTTGCTTCTTGAGTGGAAGAAGTAATTTTGTGTCGGAATACGTGATTTTTGGAAAGAAATAAATTATTTCTTTCCTGAAAGTCGCACTTCTCAGCAGATTGGCGCACTTTCTCTATCAAATTTTCAGAAATCTTGTTTCATTTGCAGCCAAAGGACAATCTCGGAGGTTTGGAAGTTCATTGGCAACACTTTCCTACTATTCCAGCACGAGATTTATTCAATGCTTGGCGAATTTATTTACTTTCAGCTTGCTTTTTCACAGAAATTTTACTTTAAGCAAGCTGAAAGTGCGATTTTATCAAGTAAATACCCCGAAATAACTAGAGTTTTTAAAAGATCTCGTATTAATGTTAATTATTTTACACTTGCAGGTGGATGACCAACCAAGGAGAGCCGTCCAGACAAGTGCTCATGAAGTTCGCCAACAAAGGGTCATAGTCGGAGTCCAAGATAAAGTCAAAATGGAAAAATATTACGGACACCGACCTTGGGCACATAGACCTCAAGGAATTCAAGCAAAGGATGTATGGGCACGACGGATTCTTGCCGACACGTATTGCCAGAAGAATGATGAGGAACGGGATTGTTCAAGTTGTCGGATTCTCGCCTGCGATTGAGTGCGCTGAGCTGATGGTAGAATGCGCCCTCCACTATGACGTTGAAGAAAGGCGGATTGTTGCACCCGATGGGAGAATATTGGCTCATCTAGGGGAGTTGGCCATACAGGAGGCTTTTGGCATTCCCACGTATCCCAAGACCGTCTACAAAACCGAGGAAGACGCAAGGAGATTGTATGATGAAAAGTTGGACCTTTGTGCCGCCAACATCAATAAGTCATGGTTGGACAAACCGAGAGCATCAGCCAAAAAGATGCCAAAGAAGCTGTTGCGCACAGACTTCAAGGAAGATTACGGGGATATTATTGTCCTACTGAACAGGATAGTTGGCAACCCTTTGGGAGCACCCTTTGAGGCCTGGATGTATTATTTTATTGAGGATATTACAAAAGGGGTTAAAATTTTCAACTAGTCGCGCATGATAAGCAATAGCCTCCATGAGCAGTTGGTTAACCTGGAGAAGACCAAAACTTTCTATATGAGTTCCTATGTCATCTACATGTTGGCAAGGACGTACAGGTATGCAGGATTGATCTGCAAAGGCATAGTCGGCAACGACGAAAATGAGCTGAAGTCTTACGACTGCTATCCATAGTTGCAGTTGAGCGAGAAGTCCCACTTCAGGCGAGCTCATGATGCCTTCCTCATGTACATAACGAGGATACTTCAGGGAGGGACACACCAACGATTGACTCATGAAGCCAAAAGTTTGATAGGCAAATACGGATCATGGTTCATCTAGTATCCGAGGTACACATATATCAGAATCCAGGGATTCACTGGGAATCCATACCGATTGCCTATCTTTCCTACAAACAAAATGATCCTGCTCGAAGTGCTGCAACAGTTGGAGGAATACCAAAACTTCCAGAGGACGAAGCAGAAGGCGACAGTCACCTTTCCCTTCTTTATAGGGAACATGTTGGAGACATGCTCGTCGGCACAGGCAGTTGAGAGTGCCAGGCTTGAAATGCAGCATTACCTCTTTGCTACTTATCCGTCTAGGGATCACTTCGACCCACATCATCACATTAAGACTGTGGATGGAAGAAGATATAGGCATAGGGTCGAATTAGAAGACTTTTGGGCAGACGCTGTGAATGAGTTTGAGGTCAGACAGAGGATGTGGTCTAGGCTGCCTGTTAGCTTGATCAGGACGATCGAGCTTTGGCGAGTGCCCGATCAGCTGGAGGAAGATGGAAGGCAGTTACAACCGTGCTTCGATGAGAGCTTACCCCTGTCGGCTGTAAGGTGGTCGAAACTTGAACATGTTGACTTGAACACGTTGATGAGACTGGTCGTCAAATACACGCAATGGTGGGTTGACCAGCAGATTCAGGAACTAAGGCGGATGAAGGTAACGCTGACTTATGATATGTTGAGCGAGATGGAATCATACTCTTCTAATGCAGAGGCATCTCAGGGTGTTGACATGATAGAGGCCACTACTTCCAAGAAAAGGAAGGAGATAGCTGCAGGCAAGGAGTTGACTCAAAAGCAGACAAGGGTAGAGTCTTCACGCTCTGCTGCATCTAAAAATATCGAGGAGATCCTAGCTACCGTTGATGCTTCATTGGCCGACATTAGGGATCCTTCTCCGATTTCGGAAGACAATATGGAGCCTCAGCCGGACGATGATGAACCGCCATCTCCCACGGGCACAAAGATATTGGGGTCTGATGATGATGATGTAGGCACCCAAAATGATGACTTTCAGGAGGGGATAATTTCAGCCCTTCGAGGAATCTTGGACGCTCTCGACGGAGAAGGTATGGCAGAAGAAGATGGCGTGGAACAACACACAATCTCGGACTGGCTGAAGGAAAGGATGAAGATACAGGTGCCAGTGGAAGAGCAGGAAGAGGATGATACTGCGGACTTCTTGGCCAGACTTACACAAACTTCAGTCAGGAAGCCAGCCAAGAAGTTCTTGAGCATACAGAGGGATTAGGATGGCAGTCGAACCGTACAGATTGCGATGCCGACAGTGGACAAGCCACAGGAAGACATAGCCCCACATGAGTACGTTATCACTACCATTGACTTGGGTCCAACTAAAAAGGGCCAGGAAATTGAAGATTTGGACAATTTAGTGTCCACTATCAAGTCAAGGTTGGTGAACGAGGTGGCAAAGAGGAAAGAGTGCCAACAGGAAATCGAGCACTTGAAAGAGTATATCCAACATCTGATCAAGCCACTTGATCTGGATGACACGACATCTCCTCTTTTCCCAAACTCTTCATAGGAGGTAGCAAAAGATATAGAAGATAGGATCACAGCTAGAGAGGCTAAAGAGTGGATAGCGGTCAAGGGCACAAAAGCTGACACGTTCATGGAGAGGTTGACCTTGGTCTATGGTCAGGCCACTTCTTTACTCTCTAGACTGGCAGCCTTGGCAGAAATGTGGGATGGCCTTTCGAATGTACAGGAAAGGATAATTCCTTGCCTTAGGATTCTGAAAGGGATTCGAAAGTAAGAATTGATAGATGGAGGCGTCATTGCAGTAGGTGCAACTTACGATTTCCACACCTGGTATTGGGCTTTGACAGCACGAGGGGAGGTCTTGGAAAGGGTAAAGGCGGATGGGCTTAAAGTAGAAGAGCAAATTAGAGAAGTCTAGACCAAGATCCTCAATATGGTGGCCGACATCTTGGACAAAGAGGTCATTCGGGAAAATGACTTGCAGTTGGAGGCTTTGAAGAAGAATGTGCGAGAAGAATTCTTTTCCATCACTGGGCCTATCTTGAAGCAGAACTAGGCTAAAATGGCGAACTTCTTGGACATCCGGGAATCTTTCGTGAAATCTAAGCCGGAATGGGAAGACATCTTTGTTAGGTGCGTCGAGAGTATGGACAGATTGGAGTTCAGGATCGGAATGCTTCCGCAGGTCACCATGGAGGAAGTTGCCTTAATCGTGTCTAGATTCATCGAACACACGGCAACGCTGGAGGATAGGGATGGAATTCCTTGAAAATAGCTCCAAGTGCCAACTCACCTTGTCAACTCCGAGTTCACTCATGTTATTTTGGGAAACCCTAATTAGGGTTTATTTGTTTCAATCTTGGCCGTCTGCTCATTTTTAATCTGGGCCATTTGTTCATTTTTTGGAACTCTATATAAACTTGCATGCTCTCATTTTCAATTTGTGAAGTGAGTAGTATGAGATTGTTGCGATAAGACTATTTCCATTTATAAAAGCTCTAATACATGATTTGTTTAGAACCACTTTTGTTTTCAAATAGTGTGCAAGGTCTACATCTCCTCCTTCAACATTTAGAGTAGAGTTAAACTAGTATTTCATTTATATGTTTGTTAGTGAATGATAGATTTGATAGCAGTGGTGGATGAAATTAAGCTCATACTTTTGTTGAATGGATGATTTGTATTCAATGTGTAAAGTTAGCCTGAGCTATTAAGTTGTGGATGCTTAACTTCAGTTTGGATAATTACTAATTCAAGCATGAAAATCATTATCACCCCCATTGAAGATTGCACCCACTTTGCGTAGTTGTCCGAAGGAGGCAAAACAAAGTGCGGTTATTCCAATTTTATCTAGTCACTGCCGTCTCTTGATTTCTTAGGAGTAGCTTAGACTTCTAAACCCTTGCCTTTTCGCATTTTTTTGGAAAATCTAAAATAACCATCAGAAAGAACCTTCAATGATAAAACCGTCTAAGTCCTCAACTTGCAAACAAATTGAACATAAGTCCCTTTGTGATTACCAGCAAATCACAACGTCCACTGGCCTTATCCACATGTCATGACCTGACCAAAGAAACATTGGAGTTATTGCACTATCTTCTTAGTATTTGCAATCACTTTTCAAGAGAGGATAAAGTGTCCTTGGGCATTTTATTCTGTGTTCGGTGGGTATTCAAAACACACACCAACAGGAGGTATACCCCTTGGGAGAGGTGATAAAGACTTTGTGAAAAGCTATGTCTTTTCCCCCATCATGGGGATATAAAAGGAGGAACATTTCAAAAGGAGGATCATCATCAAAGAGGTCGAAATAGAAATCTGCATTCAGAAAAGCAGCAACTATTGATACATTAAGTGATTGGTATGCAATTGATTGTATGTGCATTTAATGTATTGTTTTGATAGGCATATATATGTAAAATTCCATAATGATTAATATGCAATGAGGAGAGAAATGTTATGTCTAAATTGGTAAATAAGGGGAATAGGGAATTTATTTATATTATTCTAAACAACATCCTTTCTTTAAGAAATCATGTGTGGGATGGCAAGGAAACAATTTAGGGAAAGGGCGATATAGGTTTTCTCAATGTAAGAACACCACCCTAAGTTGGATGGAGTTGTCTTGGTTGGATGTTCCTGCCACTTGGGGCCAAGGGGGGTATGAGCATGCCCTTGGGCTTAATTGGGATGAATAATGTATAGGTTCTCACAATGTAAGAAAGCCACCCTAAGTTGGATGGAATTGTCATGGTTGGATGTTCCTACCACTTGGGGCCAAGGGGGGTATGAGCACGCCCTTGGGCTTACTTGTGATGAACAGTTTTTCTAGTGCCCTATCATGTGTTTTTCTCCAATCCCTACCATGATTGGTTATTGAAAAGAGTCTATAGTTTGGATTCAAGCTCAAGTTGTTATTCATTATTTCATAAATGTTAGTATTTCATTTATTCTTAAGTTCAATATTTATTATATTATGTACTATGGAATACTATTTGTAAAACAATTTTATGTTGTGTAAGTGTCTCTGAAGGCAAATTTAGGCATACTCCAATCAGGGGACATTACAAAATGGTCCAAAATTTATTAACAAAACTTGTGTCTCTATCTGACACGGATTTAAGAAGCCCAAAGTGTACCCATACATTAACAAAGAACTTTTCAGCTGCTTCTTGCCCTGTAATAGTTTTCTTCATAGAGTTCAAAATGTATCCACTATGGCAAACAAATAGTCATGCCCATAGGTAATTCTCCTACAAAATCCATAGAAATTCTTTTCCATGCCCTAGTGGGTACAAGAAGGGACAAATACAATTTTGCTTTTCTTGTTTTAGATTTTTTAGTACAACACAATGTGTAACCTCTAGCCAATCTTGCTGCATTTTGGGTCAAAAACACATAGCATTGCAAATGAGCCACTATTTTACTAACACCAAAATGACCCACCACTTTGGAGTTTATAGAAGTCTTTATGCCCATGGCACATAGTTTCCCCAAGCTATACACCAACCCCTCTTTGAAATTAAATTCCTTTTCGCTCTTGACAACTTGTTGAACTTGCAACTCTTTTTAACTTATCCCCAAAATGTGCATCTTTGGAATATTCCTCCTCATAAGCTTCTTTTGTGAAAGACTTTAGCTGGTTTACCATAGCCATAGTTGAATTCAATTTTCAGATTGGTGGCCTAGATATCATATCCACACACATCAATGCTCTCTTTACTATATTTCCACCATTAGTAATTTCATACTTACAAAACCACTACCTTTAGGGAATCATGTGAAAAGAGGGTTGAGATTCAATCATTCATATATCTACACATGCATGTGTAGAAAGGGCTAATAATGATCATTCATTGAAGGCTCTTACATCTCAATCATCATCAAACTCCTTGGAGTTTGCTCTTAGATCTACCAATAGACTTAGATCCCTCCCTTAGATTGAGATCACTTGTCCTTGTACCAATTTTCATCCACACTTCTCAAATATTACCTGCACGTTAGAATCATTCAACTTGGACATAGAAATAATAGTTCTCACAAGTCCTAGAATGTGTAACTCCCATCATTGGAACACAACTATAACTTTATATTGCCAGAATTTTGATTTGTATTATTGTTACCAAGGAAAACCTTTGATCCATTATAAGCTTGATATAATGAAAACTTCTTGTGTGGAGTCATATGGTAGGAGCAACATAAATTAATCATCCAAGAGTCATCACTAGTAACATTGGCACAAATAAACAAATAATCATTATCGCTATCATTAGATGATTTTTCTATGGCAGAATCAACAAAGCTCTTCTTCTTGTTTATGCATTCCTTCTTCACATGTCGTCTTTTTTCATAGTTAGAACACTTTACTTTTTCTCTTCCCAGGGGTTTTGGTATATCCTTTTGACTAGGATTTTTGATTTCTTTCATTCCCATTTAGACCCACCTTTGTCCTTTGACCTTCCCCAAACATGCAGATCATCCCTAGAACCTTCATCATTAAACATTCTCCTCATCTCTTTACTAAGTAGCATGGTAATAAGGGAGCCCATCTTTGGCTCGACAACACTACCACTAATAGCAACAACTAAGTTCTTTGAAGATTTTAGTAAAGAACAAAGAAACAAGATGCATTTATCTTCCTCGTCAAGTTTAACATCTACTAAAGCAAGCTTACTCAAAATCAAAAGGCATTCAAATATTTTGCAACAAAATCACTTTTCTTCATTTTAAAGAATATAAACATCTTTTGAGATAACTTATACTAATTTTAGTTTTATAAATATAACATATCCTCTTCCATACTGCAAATGTGGTGGCCTCCTCTAATAAGACATTCAAGAGGATGGAATTTGCAAGACATAATCAAATAGTTCCTCATGCCTTGTTGTCTAACTTCTTACAATCTTCATCAAACATTGTATCAGGTTTTCCTTCCTTTGCCACTACTTTTCATTGGTCCCTTTCTTCAAGAGATCCCTTTATTTAATTATTATATTTATTTCCTATTTCCAAATCCAGATAGGTTTATTACTTTATTACCAAAAATATATGCCTATGTTTGATACATGTGGAAAATTAGCAATAATTTTATTAAATATTGTCCACCATATTTATTTAATTTCAACAAATAATAATAATTATACAAAAAAAATTGTGCATTGTCAGAAATATATGTCTAAATTATACTTAATTTTAATAAATAAAAATAATAGATATTTTATTTTATTGTTGTATTGTTTATAAATTTTTAAAAAATAAATCAAAATTTAATATTTTAAAATATTTAATTTAAAATTTAAATTATTAATATATAAAATTTAAGAAATTCAAATATTTAAATTAAATTTAAAAATATAGTATTAAATTTAACACTTGCTGAAGGTTTTGGGGTAGCAAGCTAAGTGGGCTTAACCTTGGGGGAAACTCCGTGGTTAAGCGCGCTTGAGTTGGAGCAGTACTGGGATGGGTGACCTCCCGGGACAGACCAATGCTTCACCTCTGTGAGCATCACCTAGATGCAATGAGTGCTAAGTGGACCATTCATTATCATGAGAGATGGGTTTTTGTGAACAACTACTCATGAATCATGGGTCAATGAGTTTGACTCGAAAACTACACGGTTGAATCCTGATAGCAATATCATAATTTGACACGCTGTGGAAGAAACCTCCTACTTATCAATTGATGAGCTAAAGGGGCTCTATAATGAATGGTTCATAAGGCATAACACTTGCTGAAGGTTTTGCAAATGGGGTAGCAAGCTAAGTGGGCTTAACCTTGGGGGAAACTCCGTGGTTAAGCGCGCTTGAGCTGGAGCAGTACTAGGATGGGTGACCTCTCGGGACGGACCAATGCTTCACCTCTGTGAGCATCACCTAGATGCAATGAGTGCTAAGTGGACCATTCATTATCATGAGTGATAGGTTCTTGTGAACCACTACTCATGAATCATGGGTCAATGAGTTTGACTCGAAAACTACATGGTTGAATCCTGATAGCAATAGCAATATCATAAATATAGTATTGTTTTATTTTTATTTTTTGACTCGTAAGATGCAGCTGGAGCTGCATAGCAGTATTGTTTTATTTTAATCTTTAATATTAACAAATATAAAATTTAAATATTTGAATAAAATTTAAACTCATTAATATTTATTATTTTAAATTTATTATAATATTATTTTATTATTAATTATTTTAATTTATTATATATAAAAGTTAACAAATTATGAGTATCACTGTTCTTATAATTTATAATTTTGAACACACAAAAATAAATAAATAAATAAATATTCCTGTATCTGTACCCAAGGAATTTAAAAAAATAAAATTGCTGTACCGCCGTACCCGAGCTTGTGCCCGTACCTGAACTGGCAACTTAGGCTAAAGAAAAAGGTTGAGACAGAAAACAAACGAAGAAACTAGAATTGCTTGTGGAACCAGCCAAAATGATCTGGCGGATTCTGATGTAGTGAACACTTCCAAGATTGGGTTGCACTCCCTGCTCTCTTATAGTTTATTTTTAGTAACCTTTGGTTATGTTACCTTTTTGTTAGTTAATGGGTAACTTCTTGTTAATTATGAAGAAATTATAACTTAGTTGTTCTCACATAACTACCCTTGGTTGTAATAGATAGAGCATCAGAATTCATCTGGTGCTTTTTTTTCTACATTACCAAATTGGTTGGAAAACCCTGCATTTCTGGGTACAATTCATCCCAGAATCAGTTTCAGTTGTGATTTGACTGTGGAAACGGGTACGGTTCAATTTTCAGTGGTCAGAATCAAGTGGAATCATTTATTGAAATATCTAGGCAATTCTAGGGTCAATGTGGCATTTACAAATCAATTCCACTGGCAGACAAACCATCCCAAACCCTAAATGACATTCTCAAAACCCTAAACGACAGTCATATAATAGGCTTTGAGAATTTAACTCCTTGCAGCAACAGCAAACAGGTAATATCCCATCCCATCTATCATATATCTGTTTAATGAGACATTATTGAATTGGCACAGATATAACAGGAATGTGACTATATATACCTTAAAGTCTTAACACTAAAAACATGACTATATATAACTTAAAAGTCTTAATACCATATCGTAACTTTATATGCTGTAACAACTAACAATAAGCCTAAACCTACACCTATATATATCTCAATACTATGTGTGTAACTTACTTACGCAGTCTGGATTCGAAGGAGGTAAGTAAGTACCAATTAAATATTTAATTATTAATCATAATATAATTTTATGTACTGTTTTTTGAATTTGTAATATTTTATTATACTGATACAAATTTATGTACTGTTACCTTTTCTTTCTTTTTTATCATAATGTAAAATGAATATTGATCATAATGTATTTTTATCATACTGTATTTTAATATAAATTAGAATAATTTTCATGATAAGTATTAAATTAAAAAACAGTATATATTTATGATTTTTATATGTTTTTTATACAGATGTACCCAGAATGTACCCAGCCTTCACTTTTTTTGGCCATATCAGCGTATCATACCCACGTACCTGTACCTGCTCCCGATCCTGATTCTGTAACTTAGTTAAAAACCAAAGAGGTGAGACACCACAGAAAAACAGTGTAAAGCATCAAGGCCCTAGTTGGAATCTCTATTATTTTTCTGGTTTTGAAGTTTCATTGTCCTGCTGTGAATTTTGATCAAAAGTTTTCTGCCTTTTCAAACATTTCCCTCTTCAATAATCATAGAGAAGAAGCTCCTCCCCTGTAGTTATCATACACAGAGTGCCATTCAATGAGAGAGAGTATGGGTCATATTTGTATAGCATACCATTCTCATACCTCTACATGTATCTATGTGCTTGCAACAGACTCTTAAGATCTATAATTCCAAACTAGAAACATCTGTCTCGCCTGCACCCTTGTTACCGGTCACTTTGAGCCTAACATTGATTATGTTTACTGCTAAACTATTATGCAACCAGTTGCAATATAATAGAACATGATAGTACATACCTATCATAGTACATACCTATCGATTGTAGATGAAGAACAGTGATAGCTTTATTCCAATGTAGTGCCTTGTACAATGAAATGTAGAACAAGGAAGATCATGTGTAAAATCAGACCCCTTCACTGACTACAAGAAGCATTTTTAAAGTGTTTGGCAGTTACCAATTAGACCACAACCATCGCCAACCACTTACAAATAATTCCTAGCAACTATCCACAAGCCAATTCTTTGCATAAAAACTCACACAAGTCGAGGCTACTTGGTCTGCTTCCTCCTTTCTTTGTGCACACATTTCAATCTACAACATGAGATATTGGTAGTGGAATTAGTACTCACTAGGCTGCCAATTTTTTTTAATCTAAATCTCCAAAAGGAGAGATCCGAACTAGTAAGCATGTGTTCTGCATTTCTTGTGTGAGTTGTTCTGGCCACTTCTCAACCAGCTCTTGAACACGGAAGGCTTCATATATAACCAAGAGGCAGTGTGCACTATCCAAATCTTTAACTATATCTGCCACTTCTAGCATTGCATCAGCAATAGGTTCGAAACTCTGAATAAATTATTGCATTGTACCCCATTGGACCAACAAGATCTGGCCACAGAAATTGTATAGAGAACATCTCTAGCTGTCCCACTGAAGGGCTACATGGCTCAGAATGTGTCAAAGTGAAGAAGTAGTTTCTACCTGTAAGTCAAGCTGCTCAATGCAAGGCCCATGTCTAACTGACTCCTTCCCTCTTCAGTTGGTCCTGAAAGATCTGCTATATGTGGAAGCTCTAATATTTCATGCATAGGAATCATTAGAGTAATTTCTAGTGTATCCAAAGGAGCTCCTAATCGATCAAGCCACTCCTCTATGCGGTGAGCCTCATTGCTAAGAGGAAGAGCCAGTGTCAGAGATGCTGAAGGAGAAACCTGTACCTGTACCTCCTCTGATTCTTATTCCCACTTACTCTCTTCTATGGGTGCCTCTTCTTCAAATGCATTGTCTTCTACCATATGTTTCCTTTTCTTTATAATAGTACGGTTAGTTTATTGTGTCTTCGATTTGATTAGCTAAAATCCACTTTTATATATCAAAGTAGCTTCTATTAGATTAGTTTATTGTGTCTTCAAATTTTATTTATTGAAGGGTGCATGATAACAGAGTTAAATCCTTAAAAATCTCTATATTTCATGTTTTTTTCAATTTGCCAAGTCTTGGCACATAGTCTAAGTCTGGGTCAAAAAATCAGCATACCAAGTTTGCGACGAGTCCAAGTCTTTTAACTATAGTATACCTATATCAAAGGTGGGTTGAACCCGCTATCAAACACCAAGGTTGTGTAGACGCACCTGGGCTTAAATATGATGGCCACCTATGAATGTCAAACAGTATTTTGCGATAACTATGTTAAAATGCCCTTTACAACTGTGCACAATTGTATTATTATGACCATAATGATTCAAACAAATAATGTGGCATTCAAAGAAGATTGCTGTGTGAAACTCCCCTTCAAAACTGTGCACAACTATATTATTTTGACCATAATGATTAAAAATTTAAAACAAATAATGTAGCATTCAAATAAGAAAGTGGATAGTTAATTTTTAAAGCTTGTAAAAGAGAACACTACATACTTAGCCTTAAATTTTATACCCAAGTAAAAATAGTTTATATATATATATAATACAGTGATAGGAAACCTTTAGAAAGCAAGTTAATTTTACAATTAAAATCCTCATAGACATGTAAATGAATGTTAATTCTGAGCATTAGGTGCATCTACCACATCAAAATTGGCTTCCACCCTACACCAGGTATTGGGCATGAGGATGCTACACTGACCCTTTATGTAGCAAGTACAGCCCAAGCACTATTTTTACCCTGATGAGGCAGGAGAACCATTCAGAGTATCTATTTATCTGTGTCATATCTGAGATTCTTGACTAACTATTTATTTAGATACCATGGCCTGCTACTTTTCTTCCTTTTTAGTCAGGTAAAATTATCCTGAGCCATGTGTCAGTGCTTGCTTCTTTCCAGTTGTCTTTTTGGTCCATTTACCAGCTTGTTGTTCGCTTGGATTTTCTAGCCTATTCCTTTTGACATCTTTGTCCTGCAAAATTTCTGCTTTAAGAACTTCCTCACCAAATTTATATGGAAGATTCATTCATAGATCTGCTTTCATTTTCTGCTTTCTGTCTTGTACTTCGTGTTTTGGGACAAAGAACTGGAAGCACCTCAATTTTTGTCTGCATTTTTGTTCTTTGTTCTTGAATTCAGTTCCCTATTCTGCCCACATTCTCAAATTTGTAGAGATCAAAATCAGGTGCTATCCATATCATCCAATTCCTTTGTCCATATACTTACACATAGAATTTTATTTTTGTTTGGTGGATCGCTGCTAAGGGACAGCACCCAGATTGCTTTTGACTGGAGCTATGAACTAGTGAGGCCACATTCTAGGGACCTCATCCCTGCCTTTTGTTGATGTTTACAGCGTCGGGCAACTTCTTCCAGCCACGACTTGAGAATAAATTAAATATAGCCTGAACGGCTATTTAATTTATATGGGATCAATATGTAATGTGAAGAGGCGTTTCACAAACAAACAATAAATAAAAGATTAATTAAATAATTATTATTATATCCGCCACACTTGAAGAGACGCGATTTTTTGGAGGCCGACATGATGATCTTGAAAAGACACGTTTCTTTTGGAGGCCGACTTCATGCCTTGAAGAGGCACGATTCTTCTCTCTCCCTTGTATTTATATGAGTGATGATCATTCATTTGATCATCAAGTTTTTATCATTCGCACCTAGAAGAAGTTCGCACCTGAGCAGCAGATCATCATCTTGCAACAACAGATCGATTTCAAGGAGAAACTTATTCATTTGTATTCTTGCATCTAGGAGAGGTGCGACTATTCATTGTTTAAAAATTGGCATTGTGTTGTGCTTGAGTTGCAAGCAGATTTCTGCTCTTATCACTTCAATATATAAGCGATATATTTGCTGGGTTTTTTCTCCCTCAAGTTGGAGGGTTTTCCCAGGGTATCTTGTTGTGTTTATTGTCTTATGTGTTGCATTTCTGGTTATTGAGTATTTGATCATAAAAACTAACATAGTATCAGAGCGGGTTTAAAGAAGATTGTGATCAGATTTATACAAGCAGCGCATTCATCCAGTCTTGCTCTCATCTTCTCGCATCTATCTTATCTTTGAAAATGGTGAACGGGCTCAAGATCGAAGATAGGCTTCAAGGTGCTTCCAACTTCACCTGTTGGAAGTTTAGAGTGATGCTTGCATTGGAAGAAAATGAGATTGCTGAGTTCGTGGAGAACGAAGTTCTTGGACCTTCTGATAAAAATGAGAAGCCTCAATGGAAGAAGAATTGCACCAAGGCGAAAAAGATTTTGGTTGATTCGGTGAAGGACCACCTTATGCCAATTATCTCCAAGTTGAAGACAGCAATGGAAATGTTCAAAACCTTGGAGGAAATGTATGAGTTCAATAACACAAGTAGAGCTCTTGCCTTGAAGCAATAGCTTCATCATGTCAAGATGGTAAAAAGAAATTCTGTCATGTCCTCCTTCATGAAGATCATTGAATTGAGAGATCAATTCTCTACCATTGGGCATATGGTTGATGATAAGGATTTGACCATGCTGGCTCTTAATGGTCTACCTAAATCTTGGGAACCATATATCCAAAGCATTAGTGTGAGATCAAAGCTACCCAAGTTTGATCGCTTGAGGGCAGATTGCATTCAAGAGGAATCAAGATGAGCAACAAGAGGCAATGGGCAAAGTTCTACCAATGAAGAGATTCATGCACTTACCGCTCGATCTTCGAAAAAGAAAGGAAGAGAAGGAAAGAAAGGCTACTTCAAGAGGAATAAAGATAGAAGATCTAATGGAGCTCCTCCATTTAAGAAGAAGAAAGATCTTGCCCACCTATAATGCTTCAGATGTGACAAGTTTGGTCACTATGCAAAGGATTGCCCAACTAGACCAAAACAACATGCTTCAATTGCAGATGTGGGTGTGATCTCTCCTCAAAAGGATTCAAATGAATTTCTATTCTATTCTGCCTTATCAAGCAATGTTCCAACAAATAGCAACACTTGGTTGATTGATAGTGGTGCCTCCCGTCACATTACTGGATTTAGAGAACATCTTTCAGATTTGGTAATGAGAGATACAAGTGTTCAAGTCATAATTGGAGATGATGCATGTTATTCTGTGAAAGGTGTTGGGACCTCCACTATTCACTTAGATTCTGGCATCTCCTTGCAGTTGAGTGATGTACTATTTGTACTAGGCATCAAGTGGAACCTTGTCTCTATCTCAGCCTTGGAGGACAAGGGTTACCAAGTTGCATTCTCCGAAGGTAAAGTTCTTGCATAGCCTAAGAACTCTAGCATCAAGTCAGCTCGAGTGATTGGTGTTCAGCAAGAATGTCTCTACAAACTTTCCACTCGCCCTCTACAAGCGTTGTTGCATGATACATCAAGTTCATGTGAGCTTTGGCATAGAAGTTCCGAGCACTTCCAACCATGGAGAAGATGGTCACTGACATTCCTAAACTCAGCCAGGAGCATGAAGGTACTTGCTGAGGATGCGCATTGGGTAAGAATACTAAAAGACCCTTTCATAGTAGTGAAAGTAGATCTAAATGCATTCTAGATCTTGTTCATTCTGATTTGTGTGGTCCAATGTCTTTTGCTTCTTTGAGTGGTTTCTTGTATTATGTAATTTTCATTGATGACTACTCTAGAAAGACTTGGATTTATTTCTTAAAGACTAAAGAATCTGAGGAAGTACTTGAGAGATTCAAAGAATTTAAAGCTCAAGTAGAAAACTTGTCCGGGAAGAGGATCAAAGTTTTAAGATCTAACAACGAAGGAGAATACATCTCTGAAAGCTTTACTAACTTTTGTGTTGAAGCAAGAATTAAGAGGGAGTTTTGTGTTCCCTACAATCCACAACAAAACGGTGTAGCAAAAAGGAAGAACAAATCTATTGTAGAAGCAAGTAAGGCCATGATTCATGATTAGGATCTGCAAATCTTCCTTTGGGCCGAAGCTACTAGGACAGCTTTGTATGTTTTGAATTAGAGCCCTCATCATATCTTGGAGAACATGACTCCTGAAGAAGTTTTCACAAGTGTGAAGCCTGAAGTCAGCCATTTGAGAATATTTGGTTGTCCTGTGTATGTTCATGTCCCTAAAGACAAAAGGACAAAGTTGGAACCATTTTGGCAAGAAGGGAATATTTGTGGGCTACAGTGAGTCTTCAAAAGCCTACAGGATCAACATTCCAGGTCAGAAACTGATAGAGATCAACAAGGATGTTACATTTGAAGAAGATGTTGCATTCAAGAGATCTAAATGCTCTCACATGGAGATAGACCATGAAGACCAAGAGTCTCCTCAGGACATGGAAGTTGACCATACTCCTGAGATTCAGAGGGAGGCTACTGATTCTAAAGAAGATGATGATCCAGTTGAGCCTTTGGAACCTACTGATGGGCCTACAGACATTGTTATTGGTCGGAAGAGACCTCTATAGGCTAGGAAAACAATGCAGAGAAGTTTGCAGCCCCTAGAGGAACATTTAGAGAAAGCAAAAGACCTCAGAAGTTTTCAAGCTATGTTGCATTGATGAGTCAAATGATTGAATCTGAGCCTTCCAGTGTTGAGGAAGCTTCAAGTCAGCAAGTATGGAAAGATGCTATGGCTGAAGAGTATCAATCTATCCTCAAGAACGATGTTTGGGACATTGTACCTAGACCAGAAGGCAAATCTGTTGTATCTTTTAAGTGGCTTTTCAAAGATCAAGCATGTGGCTGATGGGAGCATTGAGAAGTACAAGGTAGATTTGTGGCTAGGGGGTTCTCTTAGAAAGAGGGAATAGATTATGAGGAAACATTTGCTCCAATTGCTCGCTATACCTCCATCAGGACTATCATTGCCATTGCAACAGCTAAAGGATGGAAGTTACACCAAATGGACGTGAAGACAACATTTTTAAATGGTGTAATTGAAGAAGAGGTATACATTGAGCAACCCGATGGCTTTGAAGTTCATGGGAAGGAGTCTCATGTTTGTAGATTGAAGAAGGCTTTGTATGGCCTTAAGCAGGCTCCTCGTGCTTGGTATGAGAGGATTGATCGATACTTGTGAGCTTGGGCTTCTCCAAGAATGATGCTGATTCAAATCTATATTTCAAGGTAATTAATGGTGAGGCCTTGATCTTGGTTCTCTATGTTGATGATCTATTTCTTATTGGAGAAGAACACCTCATTATCAAATGCAAGAAGGAGTTGGCTTCTGAATTTGAAATGAAGGATCTTAAGTACATGCATTACTTCCTTGGTTTAGAAGTATGGCAAAGGCCTAATGAGATCATTCTAAGTCAAGGGAAGTATACAATAGACATCTTGAAGAGATTTGGTATGATGGATTGCAAATCCATGTTTATACCTATGGAAACCAACTTTCAGAAGTTAAAAGAGGTTGCAGCTAGTTTAGATTTGGTGGATCCTACTATGTAAAGGCAGTTGATTGGATCATTGATGTATCTAGTCAATACTAGACCAAATATTTGCTATGCAGTGAGTGCACTTAGTCAGTTCATGTGTGAACCACGACAAATACACCTAGTTGTAGCAAAGCATATCTTGAGATACTTGCGTGGCACAGTTGGGTATGGCTTGAGATATTCTTCTGGTGTGGACTTGAAGCTGCATGGTTATATTGATTCTGATTGGACAGGGTGTGTTGCTGATTGGAAGAGCACCTTTGGATGTTGTTATAGTCTGGGGTTTGCGATGATCTCCTAGTGTAGCAGGAAGCAGTCTTAAGTGGCACTAATCACCGAAAGGACGAGTACATTGTAGTGTGTGTGGCAGCTCGAGAAGCAGCGTGGCTTCAAAAGCTCCTTGTAGGATTGGTTGGACAATCGTTGGAGCCAACTATCATTCATTGTGATAATCAAAGTTGTGTGAAGCTTTCTATCAATCCAGTGTTTCATGATAGAACCAAACATGTTGAGATCAAATACCACTATATCAGAGATATGGTATTGAGGAAAGCAATCCAGTTGAGATACATTAGCACTGATGAGCAGACAACAAACAGTCTCACCAAGCCTCTCTCCAAAGTAAAGTTTGTGTACTTTCGAGACAAGCTTGGTATTGTGGAGAATGAAGCCCTAGCTAAGAGGGAGAGTCAGCTTCAATGATCTTCTGTGATTTGTTTTAATGCATCTTTCTCTGTGAGAGAAATTTGAGGTGAAAGCCCTTGTTTCCACCCTCTGGGAGTAGCCATGGTGGATGTCATGTGTGTGACTCCATGACAACATCATGTGAGAGAGTCCGTGATGATTTTCATGTACTTGTGTTTATTCACCCTCTGGGAGTAGCCATGGTGAACGTCATGTTGAGATGACGACATCACGTTGAGTGAGTTTGTGATGGGCACTTGTGCACATATGCTTTGCCATACATGGGAGTAGCCATGATGGTTGATATCACGATTGAGTGAATTCGTGATGAGTTCTTTCCACATATGGGTGTAGCCATTGTGGATGTCATGTTGAGAGACTACATGACATTGGATATCTGGAAGTATACCTCCCTAGCTGAGAGGGAGTGTTGATGTTTATAGCATCGGGCGACTTCTTCCAGCCACGACTCGAGAATAAATTAAATATAGTTTGAACGGCTATTTAATTTATATGAGATCGATATGTAATGTGAAGAGGCGCTTCACAACAAACAATAAATAAAAGATTAATTATTAAAGTATAATTTTTATATCCGCCACTCTTGAAGAGACGCGATTTTTTGGAGGCCGACATGATGATCTTGAAAAGAAGTTTCTTTTGGAGGCCGACTTCATGCCTTGAAGAGGCGCGATTCTGCTCTCTCCCTTGTATTTATATGAGTGATGATCATTTATTTGATCATCAAGTTTTTATCATTCGCACCTGGAAGAAGTTCATACCTGAGCAGCAGATCATCATCTTGCAACAACAGATTGATTTCAAGGAGAAACTTATTCATTTGTATTCTTGCATCTAGGAGAGGTGCGATTATTCATTGCATAAAAATCGGCATTTGTTGTGCCCGAGTTGTAAGCAGATTTCTGCTCTTATCACTTCAATATATAAGCAATATATTTGCTGGGTTTTTTCTCCCTCAAGTTGGAGGGTTTTCCCAGGGTATCTTGTTGATTTTATTGTCTTATGTGCTGCATTTCTGGTTATTGAATATCTGATCATAAAAACTAACACCTTTTATGCCTGCCTGCATTCCTGCCAAGCTCCCTGCAAGACTCGACGTCATTCCTCCGACTGCCCTGCTTGCCTGCATTCCCGCCAAGCTCCCTGCAGGACCTGGCGCCAAACCTCTGTTAGAACACCCCCGTCAACTCTGTTGCTCCATCGTTCCCTCCAGCTTTTGACCCCGCAGCAGCACCCGATCATCTTCTGTCCTCTGTCCTCTCGGCGCGTGTTCGTCCCACCTCCACCGATGGGATTCGAACACTGGACAGTAGTTTCACTACTGCTTGCAATTTGCCGTTGCACTGTGGGGTCATCCCCACTTACACATAGAATATTATTTCCTTCCTTCTTGCCAGTTAAATCTTCAAGTGTTTGGCTAAGATTAGATTTGATAACTTCCATATTAGTTGGCTCTGAGGTCAATTTCTTTGTCATACAGTGGTAGTAATTATGCTTCAGAAAAAATTGCTTTCTGGTCAAATTTATGAGGAACACAGGAGTAATAGTTACGAGTCAGGCATATAGAAAAAAGGCTGTTCTGGCAGAGTGGGAGAAGAGGTGATAAACTCTATAATAGGTTTTACATGGGGATGCATCCTTGGGGTTCTTCAGAACAACTGGGTTTCCTACGCATTTCCAGTTCATGGGAACAGCCAGGAAATATCCCATGGGTCATCCCCATTTTTCGACAGGGAGAAGAAAAGTCCCCAAAATGAGACTGTGGAAGGAAAATGTCAGGGAAATGTACCAGGGAGAACAAGATGTCCCTGATGTCAGCAAAAAAATTATAAAAATGAAAAAAAAAGTGTTTCACATGCATTAACTTACATCTTGTTTTTATCTAAAGTTTGTAATATATTCTATCTTGGTTTTTTATCTAAGCTTGTAGTATATTTTTCTACCAACCAGATTTTCTTTTTCCCATACCCGAACCAAAAACCAAAGCAGAACCAGACCCAGTTAATATGCAGCCAGTAACATCGAAAAAATGTTTGAGAGACCATGTGAATAGACATACAAACTAGAGAAGCAATTGCCAAATCTCAATATCAAGAATGAACAGAACTGAAAGATAAATTGATTTTTTCTATACGATTCGATGAGTTCCACACACCAATCTAATTGCTGTTTCATCTTGTTCTTATGTAAAGTTTGTAGTGTATTTTTTAATAGTAACACAGATTTAAAACAACATTTGAAAGGCGATACAAATAAATAAAACCAAAATGGAGAGTTGATTGGCAAGTTAGAAGCTGTTGCCAAGTCTCAACATTAGGAATCACCTTCACTGCAACAATTAATCAGATTAGTTTTGTCTATAAATTTAGACAGGTTCTGCAAGGACTTCAATATAATTACTTTTGTTTATATGCTCTCATATAAATCCTACATACCAATCTAACCTAAAGAATGTTAGTCATGTCAATACCATTCTATTTTGAAATTTTATTAGTTTTCCTATTTTTTCAGCTGTTATCCCCAAATAAAAGCCTCCTGTTGCTCTGCCATCCCCAAAACACATCCCTGAGTTTCTTGTTTTCCCATCCCAGAAACACTGTAGAACAGCTATTTGTACTTGTAACTGTTTCACGGATACCGTGTTGAGTTTACCTATAATTGTTTATTTCACTGTTTTCTTGTTTTTCTATGCTTTAATTTGTTAGCCTTAAGCCTAGAGCCCTTTTTTTCTACTACTTTGCTGTTCTAGTCCCCCGTTAACCTTTTCTTGGTCATTCATGGGCACAAATATAATATTCTTCCTTTTTTCTTTCTAAAAACAGTTTGAAGAATGATTTTAACAAGCTGTGAAGATATTTGTCTTGGGAAAAAAAATTAAGGCTACAGATACATCAAGGTAAGGTTGTTTTCGTCTCAGAAAATTTAAAATGCCTAAATTCCAAAACAGAGAAAATGTTGAAGAACTATAAATGGTCTTCCTGCAGAGACCTTGAAAAGGGCATAGTAGAATGCATTTTTTGTGAAACAGAAAAACCAATGACTGGGTGAGGGTTATGGACTGATTGAAATGATGTCTTATTAAAGACTCAGCTAGATGGAACTTTGGCCAAATACACTCATGTTTGTAACTGATAAAATGAATAATAATTTGGTGGTCAATAGTGTAAACAAAACTAAAAATATACACAGTTGAATCCAAAAGCTTGCACTATACAAAACTAAAGAAGAGAAATTAAGACGCAAATATGGCACGTTTTATCTCCTTTGATTGAAAGGAGTACGAGGTCAAACATAATGCTTGTGTACTTGGATTTTGAACTACACATGATGTCATTTTGAGGATTCTGACAACAAATTTCTTGGAAATTTGCTACCATACAAATTTATATTTTAATGTATCAAAAATTTGTTTTTAATAAAAAAATTGAGCAAGTGATACATACTTTTTTCCTGTGACAGAATAACAGCTTAGTGCCACAATTACTCTTAATATATTTTGGTTTATGGTTTCTTTCACCAACATTCAATATCCCTATGGTTGGACAGTGACATATAGTAAAAAGCTTGCAAATAAGGTTGATTGTGTGCTGACATCTTTTCTCAATATGGCCTCACCTGTGAATTTTTACCTAAATATGTGGCTAGTAATTTAAGATATCTATTTTCTAGTTTGCATTTGTGTCCTTACTATGACTAGGACACAGTTGTGTGTGTTTGGGACCACTGAACAGGGCATGGTTGTGTGTATTTGAGACCACTGTGCAATTCCATTGCATGTATAGTTTACAAATTACAAGTCATCCTGTAGCATGATATTAAGTTATGTATGTTAAATGCTCCCACTCTTTTATTGCATCTCTTTTGTAACTAATTATGAAAATTGCAGCGATTGACCCTTTTTTTGTTTTTTCAGGTAGTTGTCTTTACAGACATAAGCCTTGGTAAAGCTATTGAGTATAACGAGTTTTGTCATAACCATAAGCCGCCAATTTCCTTTATCAAAGCAGACATCCGTGGGCTGTTTGGAAGTGTGTTTTGTGACTTTGGACCCGAGTTTACTGTATTTGATGTTGATGGGGAGGAACCACACACTGGTATTGTAGCTTCTATTAGTAACGACTATCCTGCTGTAGTTTCATGCGTTGATGATGAGAGGCTTGAGTTCCAGGATGGAGATTTAGTTGTTTTTTCTGAAGTAGTGGGTATGTCTGAGTTAAATGATGGAAAGCCAAGAAAGATAAAGAGCGCACGTCCATATTCTTTCTTGCTGGATGAAGATACAACTAATTTTGGAGCTTATGCTGGGAGAGGCATTGTCACTCAGGTGAAGCAACCAAAGGTGTTAGGTTTTAAGCCACTGGGAGAGGCACTAAAAAATCCCGGCGAATTCCTTTTAAGTGATTTTTCCAAATTTGATCGTCCTCCACTTTTACATTTGGCTTTCCAAGCGCTTGATAAATTTGTAAATGAACTTGGGCGTTTTCCATATGCTGGTTCTGAAGAAGATGCAGGTATTTTTGTTGCAGCAGTAAAGGCCATTAATGAAGCATCTTCTGCTGATGAGAAGTTAGATGCTATTGATGAAAATGTATTAAAGCATTTTGCTAGTGGTTCACGAGCAGTACTGAATCCAATGGCATCTATGTTTGGTGGAATTGTCGGACAGGAGGTTGTCAAAGCATGTTCTGGGAAGTTTCACCCACTTTTTCAGGTGTGTATTTTAACCTGTTAAATTTTGAATGGGATGAATCTAATTAGTCACAGATTTTTGTCTTGTAATTCTTTGCTCAAATGTTTTATGTTTGGTGCAGTTCTTCTATTTTGATTCATTGGAATCCCTTCCAGTTGACCCACTTGGGCCAGAGGATGTCTCACCTTTAGGCTGTCGTTATGATGCCCAAATATCTGTATTCGGAAGAGATTTGCAGAGAAAATTGGAGGATGCTACAGTGTTTGTTGTTGGTGCTGGTGCTCTGGGATGTGAGCTCCTAAAGAACTTAGCTCTCATGGGAGTCTCCTCTGGCAACAGAGGAAAGTTGACCATAACAGATGATGATGTTATTGAGAAGAGTAATCTTAGTAGGCAATTTCTTTTTAGGGATTGGAATATTGGTCAGGGAAAATCAACAGTGGCAGCATCAGCAACAAGGGCAATCAATCCACATTTTAGGGTGGAGGCATTGCAAAATCGTGTTAGCCCAGATACTGAAAATATATTTCATGATGCTTTCTGGGATAATCTTGATGTCGTTTTAAATGCTTTGGACAATGTTAATGCTAGGCTGTATGTAGATTCAAGGTGTGTTTACTTTCAGAAGCCTTTACTAGAGTCTGGAACTCTGGGAGCCAAGTGCAATACTCAGATGGTTATTCCTCATTTAACAGAGAACTATGGAGCATCCAGAGATCCCCCAGAAAAACAGGCCCCAATGTGTACAGTTCACTCATTTCCCCACAATATTGATCATTGTCTAACTTGGGCAAGGTCGGAATTTGAGGGTCTTTTAGAGAAAACACCATCCGAAGTTAATGCTTTTCTTTCAAAACCAGAAGAGTACAAAGCAGCAATGAAGTCAGCAGGAGATGCTCAGGCCCGAGATCTTTTGGAGCATGTGGTAGAGTGTCTGATTACAGAGAGATGTGTAACATTTGAAGATTGTGTGGCATGGGCAAGAAAAAGGTAATTCTTATTCACAATTGAAATTGAGTACACTGTATCAGAATTTGTCTGAATTTACATGCTGGGTTAGTAATTTAGATGAAGGAAGTGTGTAACGAGGTGTGAGTCACAGGGAAGTGATTTGCTGGCATATGCTCATAGGATGGAAAATAATAATGTTATCCACATCTCCCAAACTCCATGTTTGTGTTAGGTTGTAAACTAATGACATTTTTAAAGTCATTACTAGCAAGGTACATTCTCCTTTATACATTGATTTGATTTGTGATGGAGACACTTGGACAGTAGTAACACTAACTTCCAAAGTTCAAGACTTGAGTACCTTATAACCTGTCAAATTCTAGTGATGAAATGATAGATTAATCATAATGTCACCATAGACCAACAATCCTCTTTTTACTGTTACACTCATCTCAGAAGACTTTCATGATGCTCATGACTGTGTATTGCTTTGTTTTTTAACTCTACCACTGGAAGTTTGATACCATTGTCAGGAATCCCTTGAAAACACTATGATTTATATCTCTTCACATGACAGTCATAACATTTAAAGAGCATTGTCATATTTTATCTGTTGTTTTTTCCTTTGACTGACATACTAAATATGATTCTCTGTCATTTATCTTGTGCTCCTTTAAGACTATCTTTCTGCCTACTTCATTGTTTTATAGTCCCTTGAAACATTCTCTAGCCCTATTCATTCATGGACTGTCAAGTGATCATGTTTATGATACTCAAAGACACAGTCCAGTGTCCTTAACCATGGTAAATATGATTTATACATCGTCATTATGATCTTAACCCCTTACCTTGTTATCACAGACTTGTCATTATGAGGCCCTACTGCTACCTTTAAACCTACCCACTCAAGGGCTATCATGTATTATTGCTCTTCGACCTTTGTTATGAATCTTATGCAAGAATCCTCATTTTAGTTTCAATGACTTTGCATAGCACAATTTAATCTCTATTGTATTTCATCATTGTTTACTAGCATGTGCTTTGGTTGATGCTGACTGTAATTAATCTCTTGTCACTGTCAACACCACTATCATCTCATCTAATCATAATTATTCTGCCTTTAATATGTCATTGAGACTCTTCAAAACATTGTCATGTATGTCGTGGTTTTATTGTGGACTTTTCAACAAGTCTGTGAAGTGTTTTCACACAGGTGATGGCTTTTGAAAGAAACAACAACACTTAATAAGGTTTTCATTGCATTTGCAGGGCCAATCACAGGTGAATAGTTGTATAAGGTCCTAACATCCTTGCTTGGACTGTCCTCCTATTTGGCAACACTATCATATTTTGAGTGTTGTCTCCTATCTCTGACTGTCGTCTCTTTTAAATCCATGCACTCAATTCACTTGACCTCCAGTTCATTATTCTTTTGTAATATAGAATATTTGTATGTGACAAAAGGGCGCTACTCCATTGAGATCTCCAATAGTGTATGAATAGATTGACTGATTTATGTTTGAATCAAATGTGATACTTAGTTATGCCTCTGATGATGCACTTTATTTTTCTTGCTTACTGTATCTCATCGTTTGTAAATTTTCATAGTTTTTATAAGGATCTGTTTTTAACCTTCAACTGGACTCATTGATTAACCTTTGCTGTTTTCTTTTGGAAAGGTTTGAGGATTATTTTTCAAATCGTGTGAAGCAACTCACTTACACATTCCCTGAGGATGCAACCACGAGTAGTGGTGCACCATTCTGGTCCGCTCCAAAGCGGTTTCCAAAGCCTCTACAGTTCAGCTCAAGTGATCCTAGTCACATGGCTCTCCTTACTGCAGGGTCTATTTTACGTGCTACTACTTTTGGCATCTCAATTCCTGATTGGGCTTCTAATGCAAAATTACTAGCTCGTGTGGTAGATGAGGTGGACGTCCCAGCATTCAGGCCAAAGCAAGGTGTGAAGATTGTGACAGATGAAAAAGCTACAAACATGAATGCTTCTACCATTGATGACACTGCAGTTATTGATAATCTAATCATGACACTAGAAAGTGGTGTTACAAACTTGCCTCCAGGCTTCCGAATGAACCCCATTCAATTTGAAAAGGTACTATTTAGTTTGTCTTCACTATTGCTCAATTACTCTTTTGTAGCTTATTTCCCTTTTTTTCATCTTCTCTCCAGTATCTATGTAATTAAGAATTTTTATGCTATGTCGCATTGCAGGATGATGATACAAACTATCACATGGATCTTATAGCTGGTTTTGCTAATATGCGTGCAAGGAACTATAGCATACCTGAAGTTGACAAGCTGAAGGCAAAATTTATTGCCGGAAGGATTATACCTGCAATAGCCACTACAACAGCTATGGCCACTGGTCTAGTATGTTTGGAACTTTACAAGGTTATTTTAGGTCATAAGGTTGAAATGTATCGCAACACTTTTGCAAACTTGGCACTTCCACTTTTCTCAATGGCAGAACCTGTGCCCCCTAAAATAATGAAGCATGGAGATTTGAGCTGGTCTATTTGGGATCGATGGGTCATTGCTGGCAATCTGTCTTTGCGAGAACTGTTAAGCTGGTTCCAAGCTAAAGGCTTGAGTGCGTACAGTATATCGTGTGGACAGAGCTTGATATATAACAGTATATTTCCCAAACACAGAGAGAGATTGGATAAGAAATTGGTAGACCTTGCAAGGGAAATTGCAAAGCTGGAGATACCTCCAAGCCGGGGTCATTTTGATATTGTTGTTGCTTGTGAAGATGATGATGGAAATGACATTGATGTGCCTTTGGTATCCATATGCTTTCGTTAGCTGGCATATCCGCATGAAACCAAATAATACTTCGCTTGATGGTTTATGATGAAAGATATATAATGGTAGCAAATAGCAAGAACCATTGAACCCAGGGCCTCTTTTCTTATATGGTGATTCCTTCAAGTTAATGTCATTGTTCTGCATTCTGTTGCAATTGAGTACAGACTAAATCTTATGATGTCTCAATTTGATATAGAATAGAACACCACTATTTATTTTCATCTTTCTTGAACTCCCATCCTTAATTTTTGTTTCTTTATCATATTATAATGTTAACAAGGGACAAGGATATTTGTTAGGGCATGTTGTTGAGTGCGATAGCATGGAAGCATATAAAAATAACTATTGATACCAGGGTCTTTTGCTTTTGTTGCTACACCTTTCAGTCTAACTGTAATTAATCTGTAATAAATTAGGATTGAGAAGAGACTCAATGTTATTATCAAATTACAGAGTTCCCCATCGCCACATTTTCTGTCTTTCTTGAACTGCCATCTTCAATCATCTTCCTTCTCATACTTATAGATGTCTGTAAGGGACAGTGATAGTCATATTTATTATTGCATATTAGTGAATGCTAAAGGATGTGACCAGATGGAAACAATCATTTCAATTAGGGCTTCTTGATTTTTCCATCTTTCTTAGACTGTCATCTTCAGTTATCTTGCTTCTCATACTTATAGACATCTATTGGGTACAGTGATATTTATTATTGCATATTGATGAGTGTCATAGCATGTAAGCTCATTGAAACTGGGGCTTTTAAGTTTTATTAGCAGTCCATTCAGGCTAACTGCTATTAATGTGTAATCTGTTTACAGACAACAGAGTACACTATCTTTCTTTGTCTACTTTCTATATGGTTAAAAGGGACAGGCATGACAACTGTCTTTTAGTGTCATTGTTGGCATCTGGTTAACATCTGCCTTCTGTAGATTTTCGATTTTTCTGTTGCCTTTGACCTTGATCATGTCAAGAATGTCTTATACCTAGAAATGGTGATATAATGACTTGGTAGATCTTTGTTAATGGTGAACAAGGCCTATACAGATCTTAGCAGGGATTACATACAACTTTCCCCTGTATTCCCACAAATTGAAAAGTGTACTTAGGTACAATCAATTACAGCTGAGCAACCTGGGAGTGGCTAATGATATTGGAGAGAACCTGGGTCTTCTTGCTGGGTTTCTCTGCAATAAGATTCCACCATAGACCATTCTTTTGATTGGAGCTGTTGCAAGTTTTATTGAGTATGGCATAATCTGGCTTGTTGTCA